>JBAMBP010001649.1:0-207197 GCA_037044515.1 Phortica magna
TTTGTGTGTATTGTTAATAGACTAAAAGAATTAAATATTATTAACAGTAGTCACAATTTTGCAAAAGTCAAAAAATCAGTCAAATGCCAACCTGTTTGAGTTCTCCGTTTTGCAAATCCCATCTTTTGATGCCAGAGTCTCTGCTTGCAGAAAATAATTCCGTTTTCGTGCCATAACTGTCACGATAAACTGTCAGAGCCTGGACTCCATCATCAGGGCAGCCGCCGGGCGGCTCCAAATTTAATAAGGGATAAACTAAACCGCCCGTAATTGGCACATTGAAAACCTTGACATAATGATCCTTTGATCCAGTTGCAACGAAATCGGTAATGTTATTTTCTGTGCCCTTCCATGAGGTAATGCACATAACCGCTGCTTGATGACCACCAGACAGTTTACCAGTAGAGGCGAACCTGTAATTTTAAAAAGTATAACTTAAATGAACCGTTCTGCAATTATTTGCCAAATATATTACCGATTTAGATCCCAAATCCGTACTTTATCTGAGGCAGCAATATATAAGCTGCCTAACGCGCCAATACACATCGCGGTTATCGGAGATTCGCCAAGTGCCGTACTTGTTATGTGCACACTGCCGGAAAGTAATTGACCAGACGATGACAATGTCTTGATGGGCTTAGTGTTGCTTGTGCGTAAATCCCAAACACGAACATACGGTCCAGAAGCAGAAAACAAAAGTTGCGTCCGGCGATCATATTGTACAGCGACTACAGGACCAGGATGCGCTGTTAGACAATGCTGTGCCGTTTCCTGCGTCAGATCCCAAACCTTAACCGTTCGATCGGCTGATGCGGTGTAGAGTAAATTCTCTTCTACCTTTATCGATAAAACGGGCTTATTGTGACCACAAACAATGTGAGTACAGTTGAGTGGCACTCCAGAGCGACTCTACAAAATAAAACATACATTTATTTATAAGAAAATTTGTAATTGTTAAGTTTTTTACCTTCACAGCCACCTTTTGGATACTGCCGCCGAGGTATGGACTCAGCGTAGCGGCACCTAGCCTAGAAAATACGTCGCTGCCATTAACATTGTTGGTATCTTCTCGTGATATCCCACGTCGAAAAACCATCGGCGATTGCTGTTGATCCGTTTTAATAGCCTCCTGAGTGCTTTTGTTTTTTGTTTGTTTTTATTTTCCATTCCATGCAGTTAGATGAATTAAGTTTTTGTTTTTTTTTTTTGGCGTGTTAGGTAAGATTTAGAAGGTTTTACGAAGTATCCAATTATAAGCGAGTAAGTAAAAATAGAACGCAAAAAAATTTACTAAATACAATTTTGGCAACTAATTAAAACAACAAATTGTTAAAGGTAATACAAAATTTCAACAAATAACTTTATGCCAGTGTTAGTATTCAATAACTTAACAAATATTAGCGTTAGTAAAACCCTTAACGCAAACGAAACTTTAAAAACGCTTTATGATAATAATTAATACTTGCAGTCTCCGACTTAACTTAATCGAACTTACAACAATGAGTAGAAATTAGTTAGACACCATTTTTGTTTCGTAAGTAAGTTGATAAAATGTACGTTAGCGTTTTATTCATTTTAAGCAAGTATGTTGATCTTTTAGTTAATCGAAAGCGAACATTTGTGAGTATAACAGTAATTTTAAAGGATTTTACTTTAAAAAACATAATAAAAAAATATTATACAATTTGACGCCCATGACCGTTGCAGTATCACTGGATAACATGAAAAGCACCATGACATACTTCTCGGCGAATGTCCCGACCGAGCAACAAGTGTTTCCATTGCACTTGCTTGACTTTCATTATTTTGTTTTTTACTGTTGCTTTTTTTCACTGCCGTTGCGAAATCTAAACACCGCTTTGTAGTTTATAAAGTTGTAATTTACAAATAAAAAATGTATATTAAAGCGTTCTTAAATTAGATATAATATAGAAGTTACGTTGTGCTTCACAACACATTTTGTTTTTTAGCGTTGTTGCTCAATAAAAATAGAAGTAAATATATAATATAAAAAATACAGTATAGAAAAAAAAAACCGTCATCCGCCAAGCCAAGGAACCTAGCAAGATGTAAGCAACTATTAAGTATAAATCGCACCACAAAGGACGTTAAATATATGACATTGCTAAAAATTCATTTAAACTAGTCATTTATTGAATATTTATTGTCTTTTTTACAGAATATTAAAAAAAGTGTCGTACAAAATTGCATTTTTTTTCTTTATTACTTACAATCCATGCGATGGTTTGTTTTTAAAAACTTTACGACTTGATCGTGGCGATTGTAGTGCCGATGGAGGATCCGAATCCATTTTTTTCGTCACTAATGATGAGTGCCTAAAATACACAAACATATTTTTTTCATTACCCATTCTGGTTAACCTAAAAAAATTTTGCTCAAAGAAGAGAGCGTGAGGTGAACAGATAGTCAGACAAACGGATCAATTAAAATCAAAATAAATAAGAAAAATTGATCCTTCATTTGAAAATGTTAATTTATCCATAGAAGAAGCAATCGAATCGGAACAATACAAGTCTATTAGGGTAGCAGTCAAGCGTATAAATTTTCGACTATTTACGGCTACTATGACAACTGAATATCCTTATAACAAATTGGATTGGGTATGAAATCTATGGTTTGGTTATAAAACACCGTCCAATTGTTTATAAAGTTTTTGTATGCGGGCTGTGAACTGTTCTAGTTGAACTTACTTGAAAGACTCCGGAGCGCTTGGTACTCTCGTCAGTGGAATTATATTACGAGTGATTGCATCCTGCTGTGTAAATGAGCGAGTCATTGAATCATCCTGCGGAGTTAAAAATGTACAGTTATTTAAAAATAGTCGTAATTTTCGTAAATTAACAATTATAAGACTTACGTTTTTATTGGTGCGCGATTCGCCGAACAAAAGATCTTGTCGTTGAGCGGTACGTCGACGAATTTTTGAATTTGTTTCGTATATACTAAGATCAGAATAGTTTAAAAGACATTGGTAAGTAAAACATTTTTTTTTTGTTTTTGTCTTATTGGCGTTTTGGTTTTATTTATTATTTTTTTTTTTTTTGTCAAATTATTAGTCACAAGTTAATTAATATTCGAATATATTTGCTTGTTCGTTCTTCAATTTTGTTTGTTTATCACTGTTTCAAAACAGAAGTTATTGCTACAGAACACTGAATTATTCTTGAGTGGTATCTCGTAAACAGCTTCTTCTCTAGCAATGTAAAATAAAATAGAATGTTATTAAGCAATAAATTCTTATTCTATTCAAAATACATTCGTAGCACAAGATGATAATTCTAGTGAAAGAAAGGGTGGCACGACGGGAAGTGGCCTCTTATAATTTTACGTAGTACATATTCAGTGAAGAAGTGCAGGGTATATGTCAGGGACAAAGGTCTATATGAAGTGCAACAAAGCATATTCTTATTATGTTTTAACCGATCGCTTTATATTATATATTATGAACCGATCCAATATATATGCCAAGTATCATACGTGATCTGAAAAACTACATGATTTGTTTAACACCCGCGACAACAACCGATTCACACTCATAGTTAGATTAAGTATAACTAACCACCACAAAGTTTATAGAAAAATTAATAAATAAATAGACAAAAATATTAAAACCTTACCTATCTATAGTGATTGCCGGAGATGGACTCCGACTTCGAACATGCGCTTCAAGAATGTTAGAGGTTACAAGAGCGTCGTCTGGTAAAATATCGTAGGTACAATTACTTTGCAACGACTTTTGTGAGCCAAAACGGTTGTTTAGCTTACTGCTCTCCCCAAGATTAAGGGAATCAAAGAGATCAGCTATTTGTACATTACTGTTTTGGGACAGAAAATGTTGTAAAAGTTGTTGTTGTATTGCACTCTCTTGTTGCGCTTCATTCAACAAAGCTTCATGTTCTTGCAAACGACTCTCCGACAAAGCTGAATTACATGATATCATTATTGCATTGTCGGTCAATCGTTGAAGCAAATATTTAGCCTCTTCGACACTTTGCACATTTTCAATTAAGTTTTGAACATTCTGACTGTCATTGAAAGTCGAATCTTTGCCCTCTTCAAATTCCATTATTGCTTGCTGCACATGGCCGATACTTTCTTGCAAATAAGTTAGATTAGCGCGCACAGTATCCTCTTCACTCGCTTCATCAACACTTTTCTTAGTCGACGGATGATTGCTTACACTGGCAAGCTCATGGCTTAGATCCTTGCGTTCTTTCATTAAACGTTCGAGTTCCTTCTCAAGTTGTGTTATCAACTGTTTATTGCGCGCGGCATGCGATATTGTTCGTGATAGTATGTCCCATCTTTGACGACCGCGACGTGCATAATATGCTGCATTCTTATCATTTTTATGGTCCAATCGTCCGGCAGCCTTTAGACTGAGCGAGCCTCGTTGACTCTGTCGAAGTGCGGTTACTTCTTCTGTTTTACGCCGTAAAATTTGTTCTTTGGCATTCATTTTAGCTTGAAGCGTCATTACAGCATTTTGCTGTCGCCTCTGCTCCTTTCGTAGTTGAGCGATTTCACGAGTTTTTTTGGTTTCCTCTTCTTTGTGACGATTCGTTTGCTCAGACATTTTGCGTATGAGTTTTGTCTGAAAAATACAAATGCAATTGAATTATCAATTGTTAGTCATAACTGATCAAGATTGTCTCAATAAAAGAAAATTAGAGTAAGAAAAAGAATAAACAATGCGCCAACTGAAATTTTAAGATCATTAAGCAAAATAACTCCCCAACTAATTTACTTACCTTGACACTTTTTAAACTATTAAGCTCTTGTTTTAAATTATGAAGTTTTATTTCTTGTGCCTTTAGTTCACGTTGTTGACGGGCATGTTCTCTTTGTGCTTGTTGTAGTCTTTTTAATTCACCTTTCATCTCATTTATTTTTCTTTCATACTCATCTTTGATTTTCTTTATTTTTTCTTTCGGTTGATTAGAGTTCGTTGAACCTGTGAAAACAAAAACAAATGAAAACACATTGGCAATGAATTTATATTTGAAATTTTTGGTCTTACCTATGTTGGCAAGAACATCGTCGCGTTCCTTTTGCGTGTTCGAAATTTTACAATTAAGAACATTCAGTTTTTCCTCGTACTGTTGCCTCATTATTTGCATGCGCTGTTGTGACAATTCCAGTTGTTCAATAAGTTTAGTCTTAATTTCGATGTCTGAGTTTATTTCGTTAAGGTCTGCTTGCATCTCAGTAGCTAAAAAGTTCACAGTTGTAAAAATCAGTCTGTCTTATAAAGTAAGTACTCCGTTTTACTTACTTTTATCGTCGGATTCGGTATCGCTTTCCTCGCTGTCACTTGGCTCGTTTGTGCCTGGGATGTCACCCGGAAAACCAGGCAGCGAGCGAGACATCAATAAGTCTCGCTCCTTCTCTAAGTCCTTCTTAGCTAGGTTTATTAACTCCTCTGCATCTATAATTTCACTTGTTTAGTAAACAAAGAAATTAAGGTAAAAACAAAACACTTACTGTCACATGAGACCTGCTGTTTTATTGATCGGCTTGTTATATTTCCAGTGGGTACTGGTTTCTTTAGTTGCTGGTACATTTCTTCAGATTCAATTAGTTTCGCTTGAAGCTTTTCAATTTCGCCTAAATATCCCGACACAATATCTGTGACAGACATGTCCATGTCTTCAGGTAAAGTCCAACCTTGCATTTCTTTTTCTAACTTCAATTGAGTATTTCGCTCTGTAAGAACGTTAATTGTTTCCTGCATTGATTTAATGCGATGTATCAATCGTTTGTTCTCAGAAGTCAGCATAGCATTCTCATGAAATGTATCCGACATTGTTGAATTTCCATCAGCGTCAAGCAAACGTTTGCCCTATAAATTTTAAAAATTCATTATACTCATAGTTATTTACAAAAAATGTCAAAATTACTTGTTTGTACTCTAAAAGCTCCAGTTGGAGTGCGGCGATTTCACGACGCAGCTGAGATATTGTACGTGAACTTTGATCCTGATTAATTTGCACTTTGTTCTTTATATTTCTTGCTCTATTGGCATATTTTAGTGTATTCAAAGTTTCCATAAAGTCACGATCACTCGGCGAAACACAGGCGATCATCAATGTTTGACTATTGCCACCAAGTGAATCTTGTAGTAATCTTGTCAATTTTGAATCTCTGTATGGTACATGCGTGGCCTTTTTTGTCTTGTCGCCCAGCGCTGAGATACAATTTCCCAACGACAAGAGGCCACAATTAATCGAAATGCCTTCACGAGCACGATCGCCTGTTGCCATTGTACGTTTTAGCCTCTCCGAACCAGCCAAATCCACAAAATGAAACTTAGAAGTAAGAGTCTCGAGATCATTTTCGGCACAGATATTTTCGGTTAAAATTACGCGTTCACGACGTATAAGTATCGTAAAAAGTGCGTGTGAACGCGACGACTGATCATTCATCATCGTTGAGGCTGTTGTGCGCGCTAAAGCACCTTGTTGCAAGTATCTAAAAAATTAAAGTATTAGCGAGTGATTTTATACATTTTATTTAAGAATTACTTGAGCGCATCTTGAGGTCCATTTATCGGCTTGATCGTAGCGCCAGCAACCGAAATTTGACCACATTCATTTTCATGTATTTTAAAAGTAGTGCCTTTGCTGAAGGGATCCAATAAGTCAACAATCTCTTCATTATACAATTCGATAAATTGCACAGCTACAGAAAACTGCACTTTGCCCAGCGAAGATTCCAACTCTGTTACTTCGTTGTTATTTTGAGACTCCAAAGTGCTTATACCAGAGAATAAGTGTTCAACGGCTCGGGGTATTATGCCCATTTGCTGATCTGTAAGGGAATGGTCGAATCCTGTGCCCATTGTGTACGTTTTGCCCGAACCTGTTTGACCGTAGGCGAGCACTGTAGCATTGTAGCCATGCAATGCGCCCTCTATCAAACGTTTTACGCATTCAGCGTAGATATCACACTGCAATGATATTCTTTTGTTAAGAACACTACTACATCTTTTTTCAACGATCACAAATTTGTACAAGGTTTTTTTACAACATTTTTGTTGAAGAATTCATGGTCGTTTCAATGTAATAAAAAGAGATAAGAACCTGGTTCGAGTTGACATCATACACGTAGTCAAATGTAAAAGCTTTGTCTGAGCCCAAAATTATTTGTGGCTCTTCTGGTGTCACTGTTGTACAAATGCGGCACATATCTATCAGCTCTCTTGAGTTCTGTGGTCGAATTCTGAAAATAATTAAATATTGCGAGAATTTAGATACAAGTTACACTTTATACCCTAATTGCACATTCCAATTGCAGTCATAATCTTTATCAATGGCATCGGCAGCATATAAATCCATTAACCTTAACGATTATTGGAAATTACATCTAACTACTCACCGAACCGCAACTCGCACTGAACTATCCTTTTCACCATATTCACTACCAGACATGTTTTGTTTTGTGATTTATTACGTTTGGTGACGAAAACAATCTAATATTTTGTTGATAGGCCAATAAGGGACTATGATCTAAATTATACGAATTAAAAAATTGAGTAAACGAAATGCTTAATGAACTTACGTTTTTTCAAAGGAGTTGTGCTGAAAATGGTTGCTTGGATATTGCCAACTTTTGTCTAAGTCGTTGATATTTTGGATAGCTGTAAGGTTTGTTGGCATATTTGTTTCTCTTAGTCCATTAATAATACTATCATTATCCTTCTCGCGTAGATTTTCAATCAATTCTCGTTTTAAGTCCTCCAAAAGTCTCGGACCAGAGATGTTTGGTGCATTATGGCTGGAACAAATTTGTTGCGGTTCGTTCGGACAACTAAAAGAAAATTTTGAAGTCTTAGTTTCCATTGGAAAATCATTTTGCCAGTTATTTTTCGTATTTAAGGGTTCACTAAAATCAGACGCCAAACAGTTATCGTTAATATTATTAGACTCGATAGAAGATCCTTTTTGATTAGAACAACTTTCGCTCGACTGACCAACATCAAAATCGTGACTAGAAATCAAAGAAGCACTACCGATCACATCTCTGCAAGGCGCACTAGTATCTTTACAAGATCCATTTTTTAAAATATTATTCTTAGTTACCTTAACAAAACGGTAATTTGTATTATGTTCGTTACACTGTGATGAGCATCTATTATCATTCGATTTCTCTCCAATAAATTTACTTCTAAATACGGTGGGATAAGATATTGGTTTACATTTATTGCCAATGGTGCTTGACAAACGATTCGCATTGGAATCTGATGGCGAATAAAATTCAATTTTTCTATTACGTTTGTGTGGTAGAAAACAATTCTTATTTATCACAAGGCTGGATACACTTTTACGAAACTTTCTCAAGTATCTAGAGCCTAATTTTTTGGGTGTTTGCTCATTAGAAATTTTGTCAGTCGACTTCCAATTATTATATTGACGGTGTGTTGGTTCCTCGTATAAGAATTGTTGTCTATTATATACTCTTAGGGGCTTGTACTTAAAAAATCCGGATAATTTTTGTTTAAATGACTTTTTACAATGAAGTCTTTGGCGACCATCATGCGAAGGTTTATTCCAACTTACGTAAGAATTCTTTTGTGTTATTTGTGGCGAGTAGTTTCTTTTTTTGAAATCATCTATACAGATATTGGGGTATTCTTCGGTCTCTTGTGGTAACTCCGTTTTTAAAATAGATGAACAAACACATGGCTCGGCAACAGCAAACATTTGTCTAGCAGCTAGGCCGTCATCAGTTGCTATTTTCGATCTTATCACTTCTGGATAGCAATTGTTTTCCTCTTTTGAGTAATTATTATCCTCAGCTGTTGTTTCGTTAGAGAAATTTTGCCTAAAATTTTGGCATATGTGCGGTATATCATTGTCATCCAAAAACTCGTAACTGAAACTGTTACAATCTTCATTTAAATCATTGAAATGTTGCGTTTTGCTCCAAGATACTTTGTTTGGTATGTTATTAAAGTTATCTCTTAATATTTGTTGAAGAGAGACGGGTTTTGTATCAAAAATTTTACTGTCACCTGACGCGCTTCGAGAAAAATTTCGACATATTCTTGTACCTGACAAAGAGTCTCTGTCTCTGTCTCTATCGTCACATAAAAACGACAAATCAGAATCACTCCTGTAGCATCCATCACAGTTGTATGTGTTTTGTTTTTGTCTGCAACAACATCTTCTTCTTTTAAAACTGTTAAATTTACATTTTACTGTCCGGCGATCCGGCAAACAGGGTTTTTCAATCCTACCATATTCTGTGTCACAATAACAACAATCCTCATTATTTTTTTTTCGGTAAGTCCTATTTCGTGGCAGACGGTTATTACTAGGCTCGGACTCGTAGTAACAATTTTTTCTTTCATTAAAATATACAGAGTCTTCAGATCTTTTCCTTCGTGCTCTACAACTTCTTCTCCTTGAAGATTCTCTACCTTTTGATCGATACTGTTGACTCATTGCTCTTCTGCTATTTTCTTGTTCTTGGCTTTGCCTTTCGCGTTTAGGCATTGGGTTGTAACATTGAGCATCACAACTGTATTTTCTTTTTTTTCGACACAATGGTAAGAGGTTCGGCATCTTTTTATTATATAAATCGAATGAAGATCTGTCTGACAAACAACTACCGGAACAGGGATCATTATTCTGCATGGTTTTCGCAAAATAGTTCATCTTCTTTTGTAACTTTTGATTTTGTTTTTGAAAGTAAAATCTATTGGGAAGAACTAAACACGAAGCACTGCAGCAGATTGAATCTTTTGAAGGAAAAATAGAAAATCCTCCAACGGTACGACTCGTCCGGCTGGTGAAATCTTCTTGACGAATCTTCATTTCTAAACGTTAATCAAGGCGAAGACTTTATTTCTTTTTTTTAGATAATATATGTGTTCTTTGTTCTGAACACAAAGATTAAAAATGAGAGTAATTGCCATATGCAAAAGCCACACGGATGTGTCATACTTACTTTCTTTCGTAAGGTCTTGGCAAAGAACTGATACCGTTTTTCTAATCATTCTCCTAATTTTTTTTTTTAATTCGTCGGTATTTTTATTTTGAGAATTATACATTTGGTCGTTTTTAAATTAACTTGTTTGTATCCATAGTATTTTTGTTTTAAACATATTTATATCGCTGGCAACTGTTTGAACATGACATAACAACTAAAGAACTTTCAATTTTGCTGACCACATAATTTTATATAAAAATGAGATCGTTACGGAAAAATTGACATTAAATCAAAAGTAATCGTAAACATCTTTTGAATGTCCAGGTTACTTATTCAAAAGTTTCATCGTAACTACCACTTTGTTCATACTCTTCTGACATATCGAAGAAGGATTAAGAAAGTCCCACATCCCACTACATAAAGCAATGTTACAAACCATGGTTTAAGGAAGTTAGTACGGCAGCTGTAAGAAATTTCTGTTTTATGGCTTTTGAAGGGTAATGTGTGTGAGGCGGAGATATTTTGGCTTGATTATTGATTCCGACAACAAAACTTCTGTTTGTATTTGCACGTAGGCGTGAAGCAACTGCAAAGCTACTAACAAAAATGCTTTTGCACCAACTGGCCGAGTTCACTTAACGTCGAACAATTGAAGTTTTTTTTACCAAACTGGAATTTCAAAACGAAGGTCAAGCCAAATATTTAAGAAACGCACACAAAAATTAATGTTTTGATTTATACCTTTAATAAGCTATGACCTTATTATCATTTCAGTTTTAGACTACAAGTATTATTAACTCCTATAAACAAATGAAGTCATTGCTTTTATTAAATTTTAATACCATTAAACAAGTTAATATTTACTTTTTGTTGACATCTTGTTTGTTTAAATGTTTTATTCACTTGAAGTCTAAAACAGGTGTTGATTGAATTAAGCTGTGAGGTAATATTTATTTACATTAAGCTTGTGTATCGCATTAATGATTCATATACTTGTTTTTAAATGGTCAATCACAGGGAGCTTATTCAAAAATTGCCAAAAATGGAATGAACATGAATTTAAAAAAAATCTCTACCTACGCAATGTACGATATAAATTATTATAAAGTATTATTTACGATGCTATTAGTCTAGAAAAGTAATATCGATTCCAGGGATTATCTTTTAATTCAAAACACCGATTTAGCTTTTAATTATGTATAACTTCGCTTTTTTTTTTTCGTCGGTCTGACACAAAGCACAAACACATTTCAATTGTTGGAAATAATAAAATTTTTGCACTTACAAGTTGCTTACCTCGCGAAGATTACAAAATACTTTTGATCTACACAAAAATAATATTTAAATTATAAAAGAAAGGCAAAAAAAACCAACACAAACTCGCTAAATAAATTGTATTTTTGTTTTTTTCTTTTTTTTTTTTTTGTTTTTCTTCAACTGAAACAGCTGATCGTTTACTAGTGAAGGCACGATAGATAATGTGCTCAAAAGTATCTGCGGTGGTATCGCTTGCCATCACAGACAGTGATGCCACTTTTTTATTTTAGACAGACCAGAAAAAAACAAAAAATGAAATTAGCTTGACAAATTCATAGATTCTTTAACAATATTGAATTAATTCATGTCATTAACTCATTTCAAAAACTTAGGACACGGACATAATTCAAATAATACACATTAGAAAATTACAACACTTTTCAACCAATAAAAGTTATCTTCAACAAACATCGGGTCGTTTTAAGGAAATTCTAATGCCACCATACAACACAACACCTTATAACATATGAAACGAAAACATACGAAAAACGATTTCACTCAAACCGTCCTGGAAAATGTACTTGTATCTCAATCTGGGAAATAGGGCGGCATTCTTGACATTGAAATTTAGAGATGAAAACAAATTGTAATCCAATGAGCAAATTGTCAATATGCTACAACACATTTGATTTTCGTTATAGCATGTACGCGAAATTAGTAAAAATCGCTTATATGCAACAGCTACAATCGTATTTATCGAAATAGTGAGTCGTTTTTTTCTTCCAAGTGCGTATTACAAACTACATATTACTACAGATTTTGTTCATTTCAAAATGAATAATACTTTATTTTGTTAACAATTCATGTTGAGTAAACACTAAAATTTTTTTTAAATGCACTTATACAAATGTTTTGGTTTGAGTTTTCAAATTTTTTTTTTTTTTTCTTTTTAAGAAATATAATTTAAATTGAATACAATTCAACCATGAATTGAATCGATTCAAAATCTTACTTCAACATCTTTAAATATGGTTTTTTAAACTCTCAACCTCTTTTGTGCGATATCGGTGTGCATCATTGCTAAAGAACCGACCATTGCGACAAGAGTGCGATCCAACCAGGTAATTGGGTTCGGATAAATAAATCCGCCCTCGTAGAAGCCCAAATGACCGCCATGCGCAACTTCAACATAAGCCAAATTTTGACGAGTGCCTGAAATCAAAAAAGTTTTGAGTCAGAAAATCCACTTAAGCGAATGAGGCGTGATAACTTACTTGCATATTCTTTAATGGGGTGCAATAAATCAGTTGGTACAAGTGGATCATCCTTTGCATTAATAAATATCATAGGTTTCTCAATATTATCAAAATAGAACAAAGATGAGCTCCATTTGTAAAGCTCTTTAGTCGATGGGAAATTGTATACACGCCTTGTATATGCCTCATCCAATTCGGGCAATGTTGCTGCGGCGATTATATCACGCTCATGTAGATTGTGTCGTGCCTTGATCTCATCGGATAAAAGTATATGACGATGACGCAAAATAATGCTCTTCACATTCTCGGTCATGATGTATAAGTAAAATCGACGAAAGTTTTGCCAGTTCAAAAGCCACTTGGTTCCCCTATTAAATGTGAAAATTAATAAATAAACTTAAAAAAGTTGTATAGATTCAAGTTATACTCGACTGCGTTGTAGCCTTGGCAAATGGAAATGCCACCAATTACTTTCTGCGGCTTTATTTTCTGAATTTCGCCCATGTATTTTGTTACAAGATTTCCACCAAGACTGAAACCGACAGCAACAATTCGACTATTTAAATACTTCTTATGCAGATGTTCCACCATATCGGAAAAGTCCTCAGTGTGTCCTGAGTTGTTGAAGAAAAAGGTAATGATTTGTGGAACAAGAGCGATAAGAAGTCAGCATATACCATAGGTGAATATTCGTGACGCTGTCACTTGTACGGAGGGTAAGGCGCCAATGTGATTCAACACGGCACAGCGATACCCGTTGCATTGTGCAAGATGGACAAACGTACGTATATATACACTCTCTGATGAGTTGGCGATTCCTGGACAAATGGCTACAGTAATATCATCTAATAAAAGTGTAAATACAATTGTTATTATACAGTTCTGAACACGAGTGTTACTTGGATTGCACACCTTCTACTTCAGTAAGTGGCTGGTAGAGGTCATACGTCAATGTGGAACCGTCATCCAATGAAAGATAGACGCGCTCGCCCAGTGGCCAATGCCGGCAACGGACACGTCCAACAATGCTATGCAAAACAGTCTGCACATGACCGCTAAAGCCCCACAGACGCGGCGGTATATATCTGGAAAGGAGACTCTTTTATATAATTTAAATAATTTATGATACATCAGTGCCATCAATGTGTGTTATTGTGTTTCTAAATTGCCATAATTGAGCAGCTATTATGTTCAGGCAACGTTTGCTCCAAAGAATATGAAAAAAAAGTACTAAAATATTCAAATTCAAATCAACAAAAAGCTTTTAATTTATAGCTTTTACCAAATTTCAATAAAATCTCATTCTAAACTTAATTAAAGCTTTGTTCGGAGGATACTTATAACTTTAAATACTCGAAAATTTTGAAGCGTTTCGGTGGAATTTTCTAATCGATAGACATGAAAATTTTATGGGTGCGGGAAATGTGCCGATCAAATAATGGGTGTGACATGCCCAGTTATGAGGTGTAATGCTATGTAATGAATAAATAACTTTGACTTTTTCATAAATTACATGAGTTTGATTATCTTCATTTACATTTTCTTCGATTACTTTTTTGTAGAATGGCATAATAACTTATTGCCAACTAGAACATAATAATTATTGAAAGCAAGTTTCGAAATAGATAAAAGAATCAGTAATTAAAAAGGTTGATTCACTTAGTCAGCAACGTGTGCAATATGAACGTCATACATCAGCAAAATATACGTACATACATATATGTTTATCAAAAACTCAAAAGTAAAAATAAAAAGGGGTTTATGGATGGTGTAATTTTGTTGTTAAACTTACGGTTCTCTTAGTACCGGCGCAATTTTGTATAAGCAATCTAGAAAATGCTCATCGAGACACCAAACGCTTGGACGTAATGGTTGACTGTGCACATTCAGGATACGAAACAAGATGCAAATAATGACAGCAATTAGCGTTAAAAAAGCGGTTGACATGTTGAGGCTGATTTGATTAAAAAATCCGTGCGCGTATTGAATGAAAATTGTTTTGCTGTCCTCGGAGAAAAAATATATGATGCAAAGCAGTAAACATTCGAAAGCCAAGTGCAGAATGGTGAATAGATACCCAAAAATGGTATGTTGTTGATACGCTGGCAGTCAGTAATCCACAAATTAATTACAGAGTATGTATACGAAGGGGTTTTTTTTTTTAATAAGTACTTATTTTCTTTACCTTTTTGATAAACCGCGCCGCTGCAGTCGCCGAATGAGAGTGCGTACAATGAATGACTGCAAGTACGAAGAAACAATAACTATAAAACGGAGCCGAACAATTGTTTTTGTTATTGATTTTCTGTTTATGTATTTGTATATTTATTTTTTTTTTTTTGTTGGTTTTGGATCCGATTCATGACAAACTACCGCTTTCTTACTCCGATTCTTACTCCGTTTCTTAATGATTTTCGGTTGCGATATTTGATGCAATATGCAAATGTTTTTCTTAAGAACTTCTGAGATGTTTATTCATGCTTACGACGTTTAAAACGTTAAAATAATTTATTTTTTTATTGAATTAAATCATAGTTTGCAATTTTTTTAAATCACCCGAACAGCTGTTGTAGGTAGAACGAAAAAACGGAAAGAATGAAGGGACGAGAAACGCAAACGTGTCACTGTTCAACTGACGCTAAAGTGTCACGCTTTGTCGTGGAAGAATCAGAATAGTGAAATCACTGTGCGTATGTTTGGCTTAATTACTCACGACATGGCCTAATTCAATATTTCATTGTCGAAATTTGTTTCCAAAGAACACAAATTGTGTGTCTTTAGTGAAGGGGACCAATAGTAACGCACAGCTAACCTTTTCACACACCCATTGTTTCTGGCCAATCAACAAAAAAGTGCAAAAGTGCCAGCTATATTCGCATGTGGATGCCGCATTTGCCACATACGTTCTGGGAAATAGCCGTTTCAAATAACAAAAGCAATTTAAGCAACAAGTGCCGCTGTTACCCTGCCATCTACACACTAAATGTACTACTAATCGAAACTTATACTAACTGTGCTTATACTTATAATGAAATTTTACACAAATTAAATATCAGCTTTTAAATGGGGCACACAAAGCAAGCATAAGGTGACCATGGCATTTGGATTGCTTCCGATATTATTTTTAGTCCACCTTCACTCAAAATGCACTTCACATGTTCTTCCGTATCTCCGCTATTTTAAGATCGCCAACTTTAGAATGAGAGACGACATGATACAGCTTTTATCTTGCAAGTACCAACCCTGTTTTATAAAGGATCTTCTTGATTGAGTTATAGTTTTTTCTATAGTGCGGAAAGGAACCCACTTCAGAATGTGGTACTCCTGTAGTACATAGGGTCTGATAGTCTGGCACCCTTTTTGTTTTTATTTTTCCACCAAAGTCAAAATTATATATGTACAAACAAATACATACGTTATTACATTTTGTTGTTACAGCCCCAACACATTTGATTTAGCTCACTTTCTTTTATTTATCGAACTTTTTGATACTTCAATTTTCTTTATTTTATTTAATTATTTATTTTTTTAAATCGTCCAATATATGAAGCGTTTTTTTTTAATGTCAATTTTATTTAAATTGCAGGCGGCTATTTTACGGATTTGAATGAAATAAAATTAGAAGCTGGCCTGATCTTGTTTAATGTTTATACGATTGAATTAAATTAGAATCTTTTAACAAAAAAATTTACGCTTCCTAATTTAAAAAAAAAAAACCATAAATAAATCTTTACATCCCCAGTGACATTTCACGTAAGACGAAGCCAGTTTCATTAATGACAAACACAAAACTGTATGCTTCGACTTTACAGTTTTAAAAACATTGAGTTCGTTTTTAATTTTAGGCTCTTTTCACCACCACCTCTTTTCATAAAACTGTATGCTTCGACTTCACAATTTTAAAGTCATTGAGGTTTCAATTCGTTTTTAATTTTAGGCTCTTTTCACCACCACCTCTTTTCATAAAACTGTATGCTTCGACTTCACAGTTTTAAAGACATTGAGGTTTCAATTCGTTTATAATTTTAGGCTCTTTTCATCTATGTCGCGATGTATTCGATGACGATATGTGCCCAACCATCATCGTTTGTTCTTCCCCGTGTGTGAGACACGAGCGCTACTTTACCGAAAGTCTGCCATTTCTTGGACTCCGTTAAATTGTCTTAAAACAGCTCACACACACTTGTCTCTTCAGAGAATCTAGAATTGAAAAATTGCTGAGGTACATTTTTTTTGGCAAAAGAGATGCTTTTTTAGCTTGCAGTTTTAAACATCTTTTTCAACTGGAACTCAACTATCTCAGTGTCTCTTAAAAATATGGCTTCACATGCGGCACACCATCGTTGCTTTGTTAACTGAATACAGCAGACTACATATTTTTCAATCAACGCCGAATAAACTCAGGACTCTCGATTTAAATTTGAAAACGGACAGGTCTGTTTTGAAAAACATAATGGTGGCACTACTAGCCGAGTCGACGTCTCCGAAAATTGCAGAAGGATCGTCGGTATTGTACAGTTCTATGTAAACTGTGAATCCAGCCGAACATACAACTTGTCAATTAAGAGTAATTGTTTTCCGCCTCTCTTAGAGAGAGAGCGTAGAAAGCCGATGAGAGAATGTGTCAATGTCCGCATGACACGGAATGACACAGCAGAGCAAAATTGAATTGTTGCATATCGCGCTACATTCGCTGGGCGATTTTCCCGTTCATACGTCTCTAAGTAGTTCCGATTGTGGTTTTGTGCTTCTTCTTCCTTTTTGCGGACACTATTGCGTCAAAGACGCCGCTTTTGGCTCACTCAAAATCCGTTATTGTTATTGTTGTTGTGAGCCTCAAAGTGTACGGTTGTATTGCGGACGATTTTCGTAATTTTCTGGCATAAAGTGTGTGTATATGAAAATCTCAGCTATATGTATTCAAAACAAAGTATTGGTGAAAACTATTTTTTGACGGTGTTTATTCAAAGATTTGCAACGCAAATGCCGTGATTTCGCTCATAAACTGGTTAAATTCAGTGATTAGTAGTGTGCGTGCAAAACGCCGAAAAGTGAAAATATACCGTTTTGCCGCTAAATCTGCAGCAGCTGAAGGCAACAATAAAAACCAGCTGACAAAAATTTTGCCGCTGCTTGCTGATTCAAGTAGTGAAAAGTGTAAGTGAGAGAGAAGAAGAACGAGGTGGCATAGTGGATGCTGAAGAAAAGACGAAAAACAACAACAACAGCACAGACGAGCAATTGCTGTAAATAAATATAAAATTGGAAGTAAATAGAATCAAACTATTAAAACTTATTATAATTGTATGTGTGTGCAAACTTAACGAAACGTATTTAAACGACACAAGTGAGAAGTGCGCGAAACTAAGAACCACAATAAAGATTGTTGTGCGAAAAAAGTAAAAAAAACACGTGTTAACAAATACTTTTTCTCTTTGAAATACACGCGACAAGTGTATTAAAAACAAAAAAATAAAGAAACAACCAACTGAATTACAACCGCGATATAAAAAAAAATTAAGATGTCTTCTGTACCACTCGCAATTAAAACAGAGGAGGTTATTTTAGAAAATGCCGAGTACAACAGTGCCGAAGAGCTGGATGAAGAATTACAGTGAGTTGCAATATATTATAATTAAAACGTAGTTTCTTGTACATAAATTTTATCACGCAAATTATTGATTTTCTTAGTTTCTTATTCAATTTTGCTTTTCTTTGCCGCAACGCTAAACGCGCAGCTAAAAAACATCTGTGTAGCATGAGTGAGCGAGTCGACAATAGCCGCACTACAGATATACTATAGTATTCGTGAGAATGAGTGCACATGTGTACATATATGAGCCGCGAGAGAGCGGATTCCATGTGTGTTTGTGCAGTTACGCGCCGAGTACATAGGAGCAAAGCAAAGCAAAATATTTGACAGACTGTTTTACCGCCTGTTTTCTGATTGTAATGGCTTAAAAACAAAATAAACGTTGCACAAGAAAGCAATAAAAGACGTACAACGCCACACTTGCTAGTAAGACATATGGCTATGTGTGTGTGTACTTGTTTGTGTTGCATTCCATTTCATTCCAATAATTCCTTTTACTTGCAAGTTGTAGTTCTCTCGTTTTACACTTCTTATTACGCGTTGTTGGTGTCGTCCATATTGTTTAAGAAAAAAAAATATATAAAAAAAGACTGTTCGTTGGCGTTACAGTGTCGCCTCATATATTACGTTGGCCTTTAACTGAGACGAAATATGGAAAATTTCACTGGAAAATTGTTTTCATTGTGTTGTGAAAACTTTATTTCTCCCATGCGCTTTGGTTTTCCACATAGAAAAAAAAACTGCAATTGTTCACGTTCAACACGCTTAGCTGCCAACAAACAAAGAAGCACTTTTCTAAAAATATATGAAAACAGCTGCTATGGTGGCGTCAGCATGTCGCCGCCGTCTTTGCTCTGCTTATCAACGAGTACAAGCGAATTCAGCGGACCGCTATCAGCTTTATAATAGGCAAGAGAATCAGCTGTACTGGTAGAAATCAGCCATTGTTTTTTAATCATATGTTCACTCGTCGTGATGGCTGTTAGGCCAGCGGCTCGCATATTCGCTACCTGTTTGTGTTTGTGTCAGTCGTGACGACCAACACTTGCCTAAAGCAAATGAATAGGTACAATACAACTGTAGAAAAAAAAAATGTACAGTTTAGTCTGCTTTTTCCGCTCATTCGTCATTGGTATTAAAGGCCGAATGTTTCTCGTCGATCTTTTTTTGTTTTCAGACATTTCTTAAAATCATATGGTCTTGTTATTCGATGGTTTTTTTTTTTCTTGTCCACAAATAACAAACACATCGCAACGTAGAAAAACAACGAACGTTAAATTGTACATACACGTGTGTGTATGTGTGTGTCATGTCGGTCGGTAGTATGAGTAGCCGTGTCGTCGCGAAAGCATATGTTTTTCGCTTGCCTCCCTCTTTCGCGTTGAGTGTCGCGCTCTTTACGCTCGTTCCCATTTCAACTGACTGACTGCCTGCCTGCTTGTCTCTTCACCTCTTTTTGCCATTTCGATCGAACCGGTTGTACATTGCTGTCGCTTGACGTACTACGCGTCTACGTCGTCTATTCACTGATATTTTGCTATGCGGCCTTTACTCAAAGTCATTGTGCTGTTGTTGTTGCTGGTGCTGCTCTGGTCGTTAGCTTATCAACAATTCCATATGTTGTATAAGTGCATTGCATCGTTTCTTCTAAGTAACTGTATACAGTTACAACTAATAAAAATGTTCAATTGTAACGCTTCTTTACGCTCTTTCTCCCTGGCTTGTGTGTGCATACATACTTGATAAGAAAATCTTTGTTTACTTTTCGTATGGTGTTTTAGTTGGTTTCTTGGAACAGCTGCTCTCCCGGCATTTTTTATTTCTTAATTAGAAATAATTTTTTGCCTTTTTGAATAAGACTGCAAAAGCATATTGAAATTTATATTATATTATATTTTGATGCATTTATGTATATGATTTTTGTAACCACTGTAATTGCACATTGTAGATACAAAATGATCTTCATAACGCCTGCTTTAAGTTTTGTATTAAATTGCTTTATATTTATGTATATTAAATATATGAAGATATATAGTTTGGAAAAGTTTTAATACATTTAACACTGAATAGTAATTAACTAATTGTTATTTTAATCACTTAATACAAACTGCTAAAAGCGCACAATTTTAAATTTGCTTACATTTTAACTTATTCGTAATGTAAGTTCTAATAACAGTCTAGTTTATAGCAGGCAAAAGTATGAGACTGTATATTTGGCTCGCTCTCGCTTTATAAGGGGATGGTCGGTCAGATAACCATGGCATGCAAGCAGGAGAAAACATTTTCAACAATGACGCTGTTGTTGTCTCTTGCATGCAATCAAAACAAATTCAATGCGAACAAGTCGAAAACAAAGGCAAGAAAAAGGAAAAAAAAAAACAAATTTAAAAGGCGTCATTTCCGTTTCCCCAATCAAATGCAATCAAAAGCAACAACAACAATTGAGTACTGGAAGCTGGCTGGCGTCTGTAGTGGCTTGGAAGTGCTGCGCAGCTGTATTTCATATGTATGTATGTGTGTGAGTGGTGAGTGATGAGAACCTGATGCGACGCTGTTGTGTGTTTCCAATCGCTTGCGCTCTTTTCTCATTTATATTGCAACGCAAACAAAGCTCTGTGTGTGTGTGTGTGTGTGTGAATGCGTTTGTTTTGTATTACAGTTATTGCATTTTCGTTATAAAACTAAAAGTGCAAGCAAAAAGCAATGTTGGTAAAATACAGTTGACAAAAACAAAAACTTTAAAACTCTGCAAAAAAAAAATCGTTGTACGCTTACAAGCTTTTCTCGCGATTTATTTTGCTTTTTGCGTATCTCAACAAGTCAGTCAGACAGTTATACAGACACGGCAGCAGCAGCAGCGAATGAGCGCATATTACACTCTGTTTCTCTTTCATATCATTTCGGCATTCACTCACATGTGTTTCGGTATTTTTCTTTCTTTCTTACTTTCGTTCGAATTCGTACGCGCTTCTGTTTATTAAAAACACATGATTTTTGTGTACACTAGAAAAGGTTGTTGTTGTCGGCATTGATGGTGGGGTTGAGCGGTGGTGGAGGTGGCGGCGACGACATGACACTTGCAAGCGAGCGGGACAAAAATGTTCGCATTTTTTAAATGCGTTTTAATGAATTAATCGTACATTTGAGCAAATATTCACAAAATGTACGTTTTCATTTTTTTCAGTGCATGAGTACACTTGCAGTTTATAGTAAATTGTATAATTTCGCATTAATTAATTAATTGTCAAATTTTCTATAATGTCAGGACGTACAAAAGCAGCCAAACAAAAAAAAAAAAAAAAACAACAACTTTTTATTGTTCAACACACACATGTGTATATACATATATGTGTGTGTAATGAATTGCATAATCATATAAATTACTGTTTATTTAATGGTTTTTGTTGTTTATAATGTAAATGGTGCCACCAAGTGACGCCGTCTACAACAACAACAAGGCACATAATATGTAAAGTTTTTCTTGTCTTTAGGTGAATTTTTTTGTACGTACAGTCTGTTTGTGCAATGTCTAAAATTACATTGTTTAATACTTTACGTTGCAAATCTGTACTTCTGTTTCTTCTTCTCGACGTCGTTGATTATTCTTTTGTTCTTATGGATTTTTATATTTTTCACATCAATGTGTGAATAATCTCGGGGAAACCCCCAAAAATTCTATATAATTTTGTTAGTCATCAAAAATAACAAGATTTCGTCATGTTTGGCCGCCAGACAATCAGGGCTCAATTCGAGGCCTCTTGTTTTACTAATCATTTCTATTAAGACTTTTCGCGATCTATGCCTAAATGAGATCAAAGATAACACATTTCAAACATCTTGATCTTGTGAAGTTTTAAGCAACCAAATTAGATTTGATGAAGTTCTAAGTTATTATCCTCATTGGGATCTTGAGAAACTAATGCTTAACTTTGCTGATTTGATTTGTTAGATAAAAACATATTGTCTCTTCTTAATCTCTGCTCAACCAAGCTCACTTGTCTTAGCCGTGCGCTTAACCAACTGTCAACAAAGCAATGCTAAATTAAAGAATTGTTACGTAAATAGGATTCTTATTAGTTTTTTTTACAATAAGTCGATTGAGTGTCATAACAAAAGACAGAGTCACGTTGTTGTGCAAGAGTGTGGGAGGGGCGAGAACCGCTGCAGTAGCAGCAGCAGCTGAGCTTCAGGTTTAAATAAACCGATGTTGATGACGTAAGAAGTGACCTAATAAACATATGTGTTCGGCTGCTGCTACTGCTGCTGCTGTCTGTATGTAAAGTGCGGCTAAAATGAAGCAGAAGCAGCAGCAGCAAGAGCAACAATTTCAGCTGCTATTAGTGCGCCTTCTTCTTCTTGCTGACACAACAGCGGGCGATGCCTGACTGCCTGGCGCGCTGCTGGCGAGAAATTGGCCAATAAACTACATTGAACTCTATTTATTTTTTTTTCGTACAAATTGTCAGCAACGATTGCCTTGCCGTGTGTACGTTTGTACGAGTACATATGTGCGTGCATTGGCAAGTGTATCTATTAGAGATGTGCGTCACTGCGTGATCACGAACAGTTTTATAGAAAAAAACATGAAACGTGTTTATCACTGAAAGTATATTTAATGCACTTTTTTATACCACAAATTGTAAACTTTTGCTAATAAATTCAAGTTAAACTCACTTGTTAAAATGCTGCTACATATATGTTGCTGCAACAGACAAGATCAAATGCAACCATGCAACAAAAGTAGCAATAAGTTTTGCTACAAAAAGTTCTTACATTACATCGTGTTTCATAGCGGCGAACGACCTTTGCTTGTGCTAAAAATAAACTTCTTATAAATGTGTATGTGTGTGTGTGTGTGTGTGTGTTTACTGGTCTACAAATTTTCTATGCTTCGTTGTTGTGCTGCTGGAATGCAGTGTTGCAACTTTGAGCACACATACATGTACAACAACACCTATTCAAATACGTTGGCCGCAACAAGAATATCTTTGAGAGAATAACAGCCACTAAGCGTACTCAATAGATCGGCAATTGTGTTATGCTGGCGCTCAGGCTTTGCTAATTTGATGATAAGATGTCCTTTGTTGACAACCATAAATGATTACATCATTTATTATAAAAACTCTCCTAATGCACTCTAACGTTAGTAGAATGTCTGCTTGAAGAAGAGGTTTTATAACTTTTAAGCTGAATGCATAAATCTTCTAAAAATATTAAATAAAATGAGTTGTTTTTGTATTATGTTAAACCGGTTTTGGTTTAACATTTTTCTACAGTTGTCTGTCTGTCGTTCGTGTGTCGGTCGCGTTGTCGCTCTTAGCACAAAATGCAATTGACAGTCACAGCTGTGCACGCTTGTTTGCGCTCTTACTCGCCGACTTGTTGGTGTTGCTGCTGTAAATGTTGCAGCAACATGGACGGACAAGTTGCGATTTGTAGTTTGTAAATGCCTTCAAGTTTGTTTGTGTTATTTAATTAATATTGCTAGTTTTTGTTGTTGTTTTTGTTATGCATGCGGCGCTATTGTAAACTGCACTTTGTTGGTTTATGTTTAGACTCAAGATCTTTCTTTTTTTTTTTTTTGCAAAAAGAAGATGTTTTTATTTATGAATGATCTTGAGAGATCTTGTATTTATGAAATATTATTATTCATTAAGATTTAACACATTTATTTATTTTCTTCACTCTCTCTTCCTCTTTTCACAGATTACAATTAGAAGATTCTGGCGGTGAATCCGCATATATTGAATATACAACTGAACCGCATCACTCACAACAAATAACCACACCAACAACACGTAATCAACGTCATCAAAATTCCAACATGAACAATTCATCGAACCCGAATACACCGGGTAGCGGTGGTTCAAAGGGTGGCTCATCGCCGGGCGGTGGCGCCGGCGGTGGGTCCGGCAGTAATGGTGGCAATAAGGTAATTCTTGAAAGTGAGAAACGCATGCGACGTGAAATCGCCAATTGCAATGAACGTCGACGCATGCAGAGCATCAATGCCGGTTTTCAGAATTTACGTTCGCTGCTGCCACGTCATGAGGGCGAAAAATTGAGTAAGGTAAGTTAACACGACATAACAAACAACATTCAATATACATACATACACACATGCATATATGTATGTTAACCTATAGTATAGAAAGAGACAAAGTTATAATAATAATAATAATAATAATAATACAAACACATTGTGAAAGATAAGTGTGGAAAAGCTGTGCTCTCATTCATGTTGGTTGGTTTATTCGAGTGGCTTCTACATTATCGCGCGACACTGGGGGGATTCATTTTTATTGTCTTCTTCTTCGTCTTCTTGCTGTATTGTCAGATATCCCTACGACATATAAACGACAGCCAAGCATGACTATACGCTTTTATAAGGCGCAATTTATGTATTCCTGTTGCTCTTTAAAAATGTTTTACATGCACATATCATTTACACTTCAACACCTCTTAAACGTGCTAAGTCACACAGACATTGGCCCTTTTGTTTGTGTATGTATGTGTGTGTGTGTGTGTATGTCAACGTAAAACGTAAGTCGACCGACCTACAAGGTCTGTCCGCCGTCCTTCTGCAATAACAAACAACAACAACAACAGCCTAACTCAGCTGTCACCTTTAGCTGGACTGATGAACGGACCGGCGTTTTTTTTTGTTTTTGTTTTTTTTTTTCCATTTTCCACGCACGCATATTTACATGATTTGAGTTGAGTACATGTACTGAAACGTGGCGTGGTCCCCTTTGGCTAAAAACAACAGCAAAGACACAGCCAAGCAAAAGCGTCAGTTATGTTTATTGGCTTGAATGGTCCGTGTTGTTGTTGGTGTCAGTGTTGCATGCATGAAAGTCTCAGTCTCAGCATTCAAGACGTTCTTCAACAACACGGAGACATGTTTTTTCGCGGTCTTATTTATGCGCTTTCTACACTAAAAGCAAGTCAAGATTTACTATATATAAAATTTTCTAGTTGGAAAAAAGTTCCAATAAGCATTAAGTTTGAGATTAATGATGGGATGTCAGCACTTGTTGTTACTCAAGAGGAGTTCTTATGAGACAAACATTGAACGATGAAGCAAAGCAAAAATTTATGTGTAACAAACAAAATCGTTTAAAAATTATAATAAAAGAAACTAACAATATAATAAATAAAGTAATTAATAAATTGTTTTCATTTGATAAAAAGAATGTTTGATTGATTTTGCATGAAAATAACAAATATTAATTAAAAATGTGTTCTGTTTGTGAAAGTTAATATTTTATTTAAAACAGGTGTGTAGATATGTGCATGGTACATAGTTATGTATGTACGTATGTATGTATGTAATTCATTAATATAACTGCTTGTGTTGGTCACGTAAATAAAAGCGCTGCCAGATGAGTTGATTATGATGATGATGATGATGCTGTACTACGCATTTACGTTCGTAAAGCACAAAAGTACAGTACTACAGCTGCAATCAACATCAGCAGTAGCAGCAGCAAATACAGTTAGTTGCTGCTATCTCTGCTTATGTACGAGGACATTATACATATGTATATATATACGTGTGTATACATATGTTTTAAATAGTAAATGAGCATATAGCAGAGCATTGCTATATACAGAGGCAAAGTATATAGTCAGCGTGTGTTGGCTTGGCTGCTGTTGACAGAATGAAATACCAGCTGGCATAGTACGCGCCAGGATATGAGCTATGCGCTGTACTGTGCTTTGGTTAGGTAAATACAACACGGTAGATATATTCATGCATGTGCTGCATTCAAACACTATGCCAATGGCCTAGAATACACCGACATCGAGGAGTGTGTGTGTGTGTGTCGATAAATTCGCCGAGGTACTCACAGGCGCGCCCAAAACAAAGATACATAAACGAGCCAAAAAAAACAACAAACTCTGCCGGGTCAAAATTTTAAGCTGCACTGCGCATGTCCAACTACGCTGCTAATGCTGTGTTAGGGCTGCTGGTGGGTGGCTGGCGGTCATTTTGTGTCGGTATGATTTCCAGTGACTTGACTAACAGCTAAGGACTGCTCGCCTTGCCTGCTGCTGCCTACCAGGCGTTGTCTCGTAGTAGACGACGACGATTGCTGCTGCTGCTGCTGCTGCAGTTGTCGTTGCTTGCCTTTGTGCTGTTCGTATGAAACGTTTCAAAAATGGAACATTCCTCCCACACACAGACAGGCGTAAACTCACCACCACCCACTTGCTTTTAACTGCCACTGCCAGTTTGATGGCGTTGGCTGGCTGGTGCTGTGCTGTATAGAATCGCCGCCTGGTAAAAGAACAGCTGTGTTCGTAGTATGAGTCATCAAACATTTGTGCTTGCTTTTGGGTACGGTTGAGGGTGACTGAACGTTGTGCGGGGGCGCCATAAGCTTTGCTTTGGTTGTTTATTTAGCGGGTTGGGTCGTGTCGTTTCGGGTTAGATTTGGCTTGGGTTTTATGCCTTTGATATGTTGTGATGTTTTTGGCGCGTGTTTTCTGTTGCTACTATTTTCTCTTTTGTACACTGGGGGTTGTTTAGCCTGGAACGTCGATCGATATTTTAATGTGTGCTTTTACTTTTGGTAGGCGCACAGTGCATGGCATGGCGGGTGGCGCGCTCGTAGCGAACATTCCAGTTTAAGCTGTATTTTTTTTTTTGTCTCGCAACGATATTTCATATTTGGCAAAGAAGAAGGAGTAAAGCGTCAGACGAGTGGCCAGTCGCAGTAGCAGTAGCAACGCGCGGCAGCATCTTTAATGTAGGTTAGTTCACATAATGTGTAATGTATCGCTCACAACATACATATATACATAAGCCGAGCCAAGCAAGCGTCGTGCTGTTGGACATACCTTAGCCTATTTCTTGGCGCTACAACTGTGCGTAATCAAAATATATATATGTATGTACATATAGTTGGCTTGGCGTACAGCTGCACATAGCGTAGAAGATCTCTAGACAAGTTCAATGACCGAGGTCGCAAAGTGTATGCAAATTGTCAGCTTGCACTTTAAGTAAATCACTAACTGACTGAGTGACAGTCCAATTGAGTTGCTCTTGCACACTGGTATACTCACGTACACACTTCTAACTAAAAATTGTATGTTTTATGCACACACTAACATATATCGCTAGTTGAGTCGCCAACTATTGTGAATGAGTCGTTTTTTTTTTTCTTCTACTACTTCTTCTTCTTTTGCACTATGTCGTGACAAGTAGGACCATCTCACCGACGTTTCGCCATCCGTCATTCGTTGTTGTTGTTGTCGTTGTCGTAAAAAGTCGCGTACGTTCGTGTCGACCTGATTTACTCGTCGACTTTTCAATGCATTTATGCTAAGGCATATATTTGAATGCGTGTGTGTGTGTGTGTGCACATACATTCATTATTACTATTGTCGTTTATTAGTTACACTTTGTAACTAATTTCGTTAGTGTAGTTTTTTTTTCTTTTTTTTTTCTATGACGACACACATACAGTGGCGGACTAAAGTCTACATACGACCCCTTCTTTTGGAATTTAGCCAGTCCTATAGCTTTTACAGGAAAAGTAATGATGCAGGCTTGTTTTAAATTAAATTATAAGATAAAAACAAAAAATTCTTTTTTATTCAACATTAACTTTCAAAGTTATTAACAAAAAACTGAAAAAAAGCACTGACAAAAGTGAACATACGTTTTGTTGGCTAACTGTTTCTCTTATTCCTTTGAAGTTTAATCTAACTGTAAAGTAACGTTTTTTTCGTTTTATGCTTTACTTGATATTTGGCTTTAGTTTTATTGTATTTCATTATTTGAAAAACGCTACAATCGCGAAAATGTCTGCTCGAAAGGAAATTCCTGTGGCTGTGCGAAAATTAGTTGTAAAACACAGAAAAGATAATAAAACATTCGGCGAAATTGCTAAATTGTTAAATTTAAGCAAAGCGACGGTGCAAATCATTTATAAAAACTTTGACAAATCGAGCTCATTCGAAAGTAAGCCGCGCAGTGGCCGTCCAAAGAAACTTACCCGTAGGGACATTTCCTTCATCCGCAATGAAGTAAGCCAAAACCCCAAGGTACATGCTACCAACTTGGCCCAGGAGCTAGCTGAACGATCCAAAATTGTTGTGCACCCGCGCACAATAACAAGGACTCTTAACATTGAAGGATCCCATAGCAGAACTCCTCGCAAGAAGCCCCTCATAAGCGAGAAAAACCGTGCACTTCGTTTGGTGTTCGCAAAAAAGCATCTAAACAAAGATATGGAGTTCTTTAAAAAGGTGTTATTTACGGATGAGTCCAAGTATAACATATTTGGATTCGATGCGAAAGCTAAAGTTTGGAGAAAACCCAACACTGCTATGGATCCTAAGCACCTAATTCCGACCGTAAAACATGGCGGAGGGAATGTCATGGTTTGGAGAGCAGTTGCAGCGTCGGGAGTAGGTAATTTGGTCTTCATTGAGGGAAACATGGATCGCTTACAATATAAGACCATATTGGAAAGCAATTTACAGGCATCTGTGGACAAATTATGGCTTGGCCCGAGCTGGATCTTCCAACAAGATAATGATCCTAAGCACACAGCGAAGATAGTGAAGGATTGGCTGCTGTTTTCTGCTCCACGGCAATTATGTTCGCCACCACAAAGTCCGGACTTGAATATAATAGAGCACGTTTGGGAAATTTTGGAACGGAAAATTCGAAAACACCGAATAAGTAAAGCTCCAATGCTACGAGAGAAGCTTCAAGAAGAGTGGCAAAAAATAACAGTAGCAGAGCTGGAAAATTTGGTGTTTTCAATGCCCAGACGCTTGCAAGCAGTGATCGATGCCGGTGGTGGCCCAACTAAATACTAACTTTGTAAAATATTTAAATATCACTTCATAGAAGCTCTAAGTAACGAAACGTATGTTCACTTTTGTCAGTGCCTTTTTTCAGTTTTTTGTTAATAACTTTGAAAGTTAATGTTGAATAAAAAAGAATTTTTTGTTTTTATCTTATAATTTAATTTAAAACAAGCCTGCATCATTACTTTTCCTGTAAAAGCTATAGGACTAGTTAAATTCCAAAAAAAGGGGTCGTATGTAGACTTTAGTCCGCCACTGTATGCCAATAGAAAATTGTTTGCTCTCTGAGAATTTGCAAAACAACAGACATAAAAATGTCTGCATGCAATGCATTTGACTTTGACTACGCCCATTATGTCATTCATCAATCGTCGTCGTCGGCATAGATTTCAAGTATCGACTGAGGTGGGCGAAAGTTACTTTAACTTTATGGCGTTTGTCTCAAGATGAGGCCACACAAAAGCACACAACTGTCTTTCAGTTTTTGAACTAGAGCCTGTATAGCTCTAGAGCGTAGTGTAGAGCGAACAGAGTTTGACGGAGCAGCAGTGATCGCACAACTGTTTCTAGAAGGCGTTGTAGTTGACAAAGAGGAGCCTTGAAAATTTGCAATATCAAAGCTTTAATAATTAAATTTTGCCAGAATCTGAAACCAAAATTGATAAAATATTGAAACTTTATCAATCACTTCCTTTGTGTGCTTATTATTATTGCACGTTTCCCATTTCGATTAACTTGCAACGCAAACAAACATGCAACCTAAGTTAGAGAAATTAAACAAAACAAAAGCTCAATTTCCTTCCATGTTAGTTTATATGAGAAATGTTGCGTGGGCATCATTTAATATAGCCACGAGCTTGAAGTGCTTGTTTGTACAAGTACACACACACACATGTGTTATACATGGTTTTAATATTCGTAAAAGAAAAAAAAACAAAAAAAAGGGAAAACCAAATTCGCATAAAAATGAGAAGAAGAAGAAAAAAAAAAAACCGGTACCGGCAATAAAGCTAAAGCGATGCAATAACAACAACAACAACTCATAAATAAAAATTGCCTGAGATTGCATTTCTTGTGAGTTATTCGTATTCGTGTGCTCGCTCGCTCGCGGCTGACTAGCAAGAGTCAGCAAGATTGGCAGGAACGACAACTGCAACTGCAACAGAAAAGTCAACTTTCGCAACAACATGAATTGGGTGAATGAAAGAATTCCAAGCAGAGAAGTTAACAAAACAAACACAAACACAAAGCGACGTTAAAACTTGACGTTACAGAGAAAGCTGTTAAACTATTATGGAAAAGCCGCCACGGCTGTTCGTTCGTTCATTCGGTTTGCCTGGTTGCCTGTTCAGCCGTCTGCATTCAAACGTTGATTTAAAGGCGTTGCAAATTGTTGGCTTCAATGTCTGCATGCCGCGCCGGCGCAAAGCTTTTACAACAACACAACGAAGACCGAACACAGCTGTTGTTCGTTGTGCGAACGTAGTGTAGTAGCGGTTTGTTGCTGTTGTTGTCGTTGTTGTTGTTGTGCGCTTTGCTATTGCGCATTGGAATGTTGTCTCGCCGGATTCAATGACTTTGTTAATAGCTTTTTTTTTTTTTTTGTTGTTTTGTTTGTTGTTGTCTGGTTTCTCTTAACGGTTTAAGTTCATCAATGAACCAACGCTGTTTGTGTGTATGTGTAAGTGTTTTATTGCGAGCGTAAAATAAAGAAAACGACGTCATATTAACAATATTTGATTGAGAGTATAAGCAAAGTCTAAGCTTAAAAAACAAGCAAAAAGGTACAACTGAAAAATTGATTTTTGATACTTGTGATAATTATTGATTTGTTCCGTTTGTTTTGATTTTGTATTATAAAATATATTTATTTTATGTAATATAACTAGTTATTAAAGGTAGTGATTTTAATGTGATTTTTTGCTGCCCTTGTCTATTGTCAACACTTGTATATGAAGACGGTATGCACAAGGTCTTGTATAAAAGCAAAATAGCAAAAGTGCAATAAACACTTAATGACTAAAAAGACCCAAACACATTGCACAATCGATTTCTCTAGTCGTACAGATCATACCTTAATATGAGACCTTACAGCTTTCCTTCAATATTTGTCATTGCACAAACAAATGTATGGCGGTTATAAGTTATAAAAATATAAAGCAAAATGAAAAAAAAAACAATAACTGAAACTGAAACAGCTGTGCATTAAAACAAACCACACAACAAAGAGCGAAAGAGACAGAGAGAAAACAAGGTCAGTTAGCGTCGTACTTACATGCTATTCTCAGCACAGTTTGTGAGGCACTGCAACAAACGCCAACGCCTTCACAGTTTTGCGAGCCCATTGTGAAATGTAATACATGCAATAACTCAATTAAATCATCTGTTTTTATTTCACAATTGTGCGTCACTGCGCGATTAAATGCAATATTATTTTGGCTTTTGTTTGCCATTTATATATGTATGTAAGTAATGAAATCAGCTGATCTTTGATGCACTGAAATTTCGCTTTCGTACAAGGGAAACTTGATGTTGATGATGACGTTGACGTTGACGACACAGCAAATGTCAACAAAAACGACATACATGTCAACCTCTTGTTACTCTTGAATGCCAAATATTTTTCTTCAAATAATTTGAGTTAAATTTGTGTTAATTAAATACTTTTGTTTCACCATGAGCTTTGGTTGTTTTAAGCGTGCCAAAGGTTTTATTACCTTTTTTTTTTGTAATGAAGTCTTAATTAATTTTATGTTTTTTTCTTTGTGTTTGACAAATGCTAAAAATCTCTTTGAATATACAACAACTGTAGTGTCATTTCAACTAACAAAGAGTTGCGCGTGTAGAAGAATGAGTGAGAAAACGTTTTTTTTTTCTATGCCGGCATTTGAAAAAGAGTAAGAAACAAATATATAAATAATATACTATGTATAAAAGTATTAAAAATCAACTAAACCGGTCGATCGTCAGTCAGCCGTAAGAGCAGCTGTTTTTGCGCGTTGAGTTTGTGAATTGTGAACAAACACATTAATAATGCGTTTTGTTTTTGTAATATTTCGGGGCTGGGCACGATGACAACAACAACAACAACAAAAGTAACAAATGAAATGATCATGTGGAATTAGTGCGCGGAAACATGATTAAAATTCGTTGACTCACTCATAATAATGATGACGGCATGCGAGAGCAAATAATGAGAACGAGAAAGAGAGCGAGAAAAAGTAATTGAGCGTGCGTAAATGTTGATTGATTTCATTACAACAGCTGTTTGTTAAAGCAAATGTGATATTTATAACGCGTTGGCATTCTGAAAATATTCACCAATCTATTTTATGTTCGTCGTTGAACATTTTGTAGCTAAATAAAATATCAGCTGAATCATATGATAATAACACATATGCAAACGCAAAACATATGCGAATGAGTAAATATATCATATATATTCGTTCGTAATCTGTTTATATGTATGTGTGTGTGTACACAGCGTCGCTGGCCGCCGGCTTTGCACGTTCTCTCGTACTACTCACAGCCTTCACAGGCCAGCTGAGTGATTGCGTGAGTTGTCTTACGGACTTTCATTAATAGATTCATATGATGCGGCAAAAGATTGAATCTAATGGCAAATAGTAAACAATCAGCAGGCAGGCAACAAATTAATCAATCAAGATGTACATTGTACAACAGCCTCGGATTCAACGCAAAAGCTCTGTTGCTGCTGTGTTGTGTGTGTGTGTGTTGGCGTTATTTAGCAATAATACCTTCAAAAATTGCCAACTAGCAACAAAATAGCAACTTAAAATTATATAGAGAATTTGTTTATATGATTGTGGGTTGGTAAATGTCAGAGCGGCGTATGGACAGCTGGCAACGCCAACGCATGGCGCTAAAATTAGCATGCGAGCTAAAAATTATCATATTGCGCATAGTAAAGTCGTAAAGCGCGCAAAGATTTTCTAAAGAAAAACAAAGAAAAAAAAAACAAGTGTATGTAAACAAATTGGCGATTTTTGAGGATTTTTTCTTCGTTTTTTGTTCAATGATATTAGTTTACATGCACGTAACGTGTGCAATACAGCTGTAGGAACGAGTGTGTGAGAGAGAGAGATGCAGAGACCTAAAGAATGTATGAACGGTTGGACAGCAGCATAACAGTCAGCTGACTTGTATTGCAGGTTTTGGATTTTGTTGTTTTTCTTTTCTTTTTTTTTTCGCCGCTTCGGTTAGTACAGCAAAGTGTTGTATCAATGAAATAGAGTTTTGGGCTACCAAAACACGTGAATCGTGAACCTGTTTTGTTATTGAAGCCAAACTAACAGCTGAAAGTGGCGTCTGCTTTTTGTGTATGTATGTATGCGTGTGTGTGTGTGTGTGTATGAAATGCTAAATGTTTTCTTTCGCTAATTACTTTATACTTTTTGTATTGAGAAATATTATTTGAGAAAAAAATTTGGAAATATACAACAAAGAGAAAAATAAGAATGCATCAAAAAGCGGCATTTCATATCAACCACCAAAAACTGTTTCCCCCCAACTAACAAGTGTGCTCTACGACATAGCATGTAGCTGACAGTCAGCACGTACTTAGTTCACTTGTCGTACTCGAAGCGCTTTTGCAAATGAATTCAGCGAGCGTTTTGCTGTGGTCTTCCTTCTTTCTAGTAGTTTTCTTTATAGATTTATTAATCTAACCTCATCAGACAATGTTTTCAAATACAAAATGTGCCGTAAAGTTTGATCGTTGCGACTCAAAATCGTTACTATAAATTAACTGTACTTATTAGCAATATTTCTTTTTTCTTTCTTAAATTTTTATCAAAGTGTTTGCTGTTTAGTTCCAACAACTTTTTTCAAAACATAAAAAAAAAATTGTAGACGCGCCATTTTTTTCTAAATGAAAAGAAAAAACATGCAGCCAGAGTCAGCTGCTACTGCTGTACTGCCAATATTGGAAAGAAATATTGGAATGTTGATAAAAGGCCAACGGGAAAACGAGAGCGTGGACGTGCACGTTTCTTTGTCATTTGTTTCAGCGTATTGAGCGTCGTTGCCGACAGAGCGAATCGCTCGCGCTCATTCACTCAAGCGAATTGGCGTTCTCTCTCTTGTTATTTCATATGGTCGCACACATGTTTTTGTTTCGCGTTATATCGCGGCTATTTCCGTTTCAGTCACATTGTTGAAAATCGAGTTAGACTGAAATGGAACAAATGAGAAAAGTATTGAACAGAACAAAACCGAAAATACACCGGCGAATATAAAAAAAAAAAAACAACAACAACAAAATGCTGCTGCGCTCTTGTCGGTCGGTCAGACAAAAAGTACAGTCACCACAAAATGACAACGTCTGTGTTTTCGTATCAACACAACTCATACGCGTTGTTTGTTGGTTGGCCTGGCCGGTCGGCGTTCGTTCGTTCGTTCGTTCTTTTCGAAAGACGCTTTAGCGTAGCGTCTGACAACAACCACAACAACTAATTTAGTTGTTGTCAGCATGGTTGATGTTTTGTTGGGTTTTGTTTTTGCATGTTTGTAAGAAGGCAGCGACAGTGACAGCCGCGCGGCTTTTAGCGCTTGTTTTTGTTTCGGTTTCGTATTTTTGTTTACACTCACACTTCATATGCGCTGTACATGTATTTGTGAGAGTAGTACAGCTGTGACAGCTTTGTCATTTTTCTGATTGGGTTTTGTTTTGTGTTGTGGATTTTTTTTTTACACAATTTCATTTTTGCCGGCTTTTCTTGCATGGCGTTTCGTCATCACTTTGCCTCGTCCCTTGTGTTGTTGTTGCTAGTATATTTAAGTGCGTATGTATGAGCGAAGTCTGCTTTTGGCGCGCCATTGTTAGCTTTTAGTTGTTTTTGTTTTGTTTTTGCAATTTATGCCACCTTTATGATCCACAATGCATATACAACTCTAATAATTTAAGTGTTATAGCTATAATTGATGGAAAACTGTATTCTTCAATTTAACAAGTGTTTGCTTCTTAATGAGATTTCCAATTGGAATATTGCATTTTAAACTTTAAGATATGAGCGTTAGAATTAAGGCGTGTCAGCAAATTTTTTTATTGCCTATTAAAAACACATGTGTCTGTATGTCAATGAACTAACGTGAAAAAATCAAAAAGTTACTTTAATGAATGTTTACCTTGTAAAAATATGCTGAAGATAGACTGTACATTTGCCGAACCGATAAAAACAAATGCATAAACTCTATGTTGCCCAACCCGCCCACTTCATACATACAGCACTCATTCAAAGAAAAATCAATACTGGCAAAACAAGCGTTTTACAAAAACAACATACAACAAATAACATGAAAATTATTGATGAGGCGCAAAAGCCGCAATCATTGCCAAGTGTTTGATGAAGAGAATGAGAGAGAGAGAGAGACAGAGAGAAAAAAGATTTCAGCTGTGCTGAAGCAGCTGTGTGCAAGCGAATTGGTTAGTTGATAGACGATAGGGGCATACACAAGAGAGAGGCATAGAGTTAAGTTTGAAGTTGCGCGTGAAATGTGGCAACCAGACAACTTTGATGCTGTTGCTGCCGCTGCCGTCATCATATTAACAACGCAACCTCTTAAACGACCTCTGACAACATTGCAGCTCTTTTTGTTTTTTTGTTTGTCTCTTTATGCAGCAAAACGAGTTTATAAAAGATTTGTGTTGTTTTTCATAAGCAATTTTGCAGATTGCCAAACAACAATTTCGATTTGCGCCAAAGAATACAAAATAAAATAAATTCCTTTGCACTGATGCTGTGTGCAAAGTAAATGAGCAACAACAATCCTTGTGTTGTTTGTGTGTATGGCAGAGGGAGAGAGTAAGAAGGTTATGCTGTCGCAAAATGCCGGGTCTTGGAATGTTGCATTTCATGTTGTCGTCTGCCTTCCACTTATGTTTGCTCAGCATCACAGCAATATTTTTGAATCAAAGGCCGTTAGTATTGTAAAAGTGAGAGAGAAAAAAAAGTGCATGTATTTAGAGTATGAGTGTGTGAGTAAATGAGTGAATGGAATTCGCGCGCGTGCGAACATATTCTGCATTCCATTTTTAGTGCAGAACTTTTACAACACATAAATATGCCAAAGTATTAAAAATGCACATACATATGATTTAATATATTTTGATATGAACACACACTTGTAACTACAAAAGCGTGTCATAACTTAATTAGTACAAATTAATTAAGTATTGGAGACCCAAAATTTGTTTTAAAAAAGCTTTGGTTTGCAGACGTCACTTTTATAATGACTCCCGAAAAGAGATACCATAAAATGTATGTGTTTCTTGATCATTTATTAATTTCGTTAAGTTTTTTGAATGAATATCATATTGAGAAAACAAAACATATCTGCTTTTCTTGTCTTGTTACTCTTTGCTGCAACTTGAATAATTAACGTTTAATTATTGAACTTCTTTTGTGTTTTGTTTTGCAGGCCGCCATACTACAACAAACATCGCAATACATTATGGAATTGGAAAACCAAAAAACCCAGCTGCTGGCACAGAACAGCGAACTGAAACGACAGGTTGGCGAGCATGAAGTTGGCGGTGGTGGAGGCGAAGCGGTTGCAGGTGTTGCCGTAAATGATCCAATTTCCTCAGGCAATGCTGCCGTTGCTATTAAGAAGCGAAAATTAACCGATAATGTCATCAATATACAAGCAATTAGCGATTCGTCTGATGAAGGCTTGGGTTCGATGTCGCCGGAACCGATGACATTGCTTAATGCTGCCGTTGGCTCCAGCAATGCTGCCGCGGCTGCAGCCATCACAAAGTTGAATAACGCAACGCTTGTCGCACAGACGGTGACCAAGGAAATGGCCGAGGTTAAAAAACAGCTCGACAAGGAGCGCAGTTTACGTCGCTTGCTCGAGGATGAACTGCAAATGATCAAGCGTCAATTGTACTCTGTGGCCACAGCACCGCCCGGCATCGCAGCGGTGGCAGCCGGCGGCGTTACCACCACATACATTCCACATGAAGTTATCGAGCATACGGAAAATTATGTACGCGATGATCTTGATGATCTGCCCGGCACTGTATCCTATGTTGAGATTGACGAAATGACTGGCCAACAAAAGGTTGTTGTCTGCTCAAGCATCGAAGAGCTTGAAGCGGATGCCGCTGCTGAAATCATCACCGAAGATCATGTACACGAGGAGGTCATACTCTCATCGAATAGTTCCACCGAATCTGAGAATGAGGTCAATGTTAATGCCATTGCCAAAGCCTATGCCGAGGGTAACACACCAAGCGCGGCTGTGTTGCAACCGATCTTACAAGCTGCTATCAAGGCCACGCCCAAAGTTGAGGTCGAACGTCTCAACGAAAAGATCATGAAGGTCAAAACGGAAAAGATCGAACAACCGAGCAGTGGTGCAACTTTTACACGCTCACGACAAAATCTCGAAACTATTGTCGAGGCTATACGTCATCTTGAGGGCGATCATCTATTTGCCGATGGCGGCGGCGGTGGCGGCGGTGATCAGTACAAATTGCAACAGGTCGTTCATCATCAGCATCAAGTACAACGGATTGCACAAGACGCACCGCTCGCGTTAACAAACAAACAGCAACAACAGCAGGCACAGCGCACCACACTGGCCGAGCTGCGACCGTTCTTACAGTTGAAGGGCAACAAACAAGTCACAATTCTCACTACGAAGTCGAACAAGGATGGCACGGTTGGCAATACTACTGTTACACCCACCGCCATCTTCAAAATGCATTCAGCTACCGGCACTGTGGGCAGCACCGTTGTGCCCGCTGGCAATGTTGTCGTCAGCAGCGGCGGCATGTCCAGTAGTGGGGGCAGCGTTGGCGGTAACGTTACCATTACAACGTCACTCAAACAATGTCGTCCGGGCGTCATTGTTGCCAAGCAATTGTCATCGTCTTGATTGCCTCAAATGGTTAATAACGCGGTTGTTGTCAGTGGCCTGGCGCTCGGTGTGACGAACAAACTCTGTTCAAACAACAATAATAATCTTTCCATTGCTACAAATAACAACACTTCAATAGAACACCAACAACAACATTTTATTACGAAACCGCTGGAATTACAGCAACAACATCAAGAAGAACGTAACCTTAGACAACATAATCAAAGTATTTTAACTGCTGCAACAAATCAGAGCATGAGAACAACAACAACAGCAACAGCAATTAATAATAATACTAAAGTGGTATTCAACAACAACAACAACAAGAACAACAATTTTAGATCAATTGCAAATTACACGCATACAAATGTCACTAATACAAATAAAGTCACTTCGTTTTTACCACTTACGTCCTTAAACAAACAGGATAATAATAATCTGACAAAATTGTTCAAATATCGTAATGCGAAAATTGTTCCAAATAAAAGTTCTGTTCCAAATGTTGTGCACATTATTGGTAATACAACAACAACAACAACGACAACAACACCAAACAACTACAATAAAAGCAACAACAAATAAACAACAACAGAAAAGTTATTCAAACAAACATTTGTTAAATTGCAAAACAATTTGTATTTTTTTTCTCTCACATTTTGCAGTCTTGTAATAAGAAATAGAATTTAAATAAAGGCAGCGTCTTCTTTGTATTCGTGGGTCCGTGTGTCCTCCCCAGCGGTTATGTTTTGAATTTAACATTATTTATTACAAATACTTTTTTTCAAAATTACTTTTGTTTATGTATAAAACGTTATAAAGCAACATACACTAAAACAAAACTAAAGAAGCAATAAAAACCATCATAGTTTAAAATAATATAACTAAACCAACAACAACAACAAAGTACAAAAAATAGACATAAAATTATTTTCTTTGCAGAAAGTATTCTGAACAGAAAAAAAAAAGAGTTGAAAGTTTCGATTTGAGAAAAACGCAAAAATCAAAAATCTCTGCAAATTTTTGCATGAAAAATTACTGTAAAGCAAAATGATTAAAAATTCTTACTTGATTCCTTTTATTATAAAAACAGTTAAGCGAAAAAAAAGAAAAACAACAAATAAAAGAAACCGATATTTTATTTGATTTGATATTTTTAAGTTAGCAGGCACGAACTCTAAAAACCATCGCATTAATAATTTACACTTAATTTATTTTTATTTAAATTTTTATTAATTTTTAGTTTTTCAAACCATTTCTCCTTCTAAAATTTTTTTTTTTTAATTTTTGTCAAAAGAATTACAGAAAAAATAAAAAAAAAACAAAGTTAATATACTCTTTTTGCAAGAGTATAAAAATATATATATACATATAATTAGCAAGGAAAAAAAATTTATATCTAAAAAGAGTAAGTATATGTAATTATACGTATAAGTATAAGTATGTATATTTACAAATAAATATTTAAAAAATAAAACTAAACAAAAAAATTATTAGTTTTAGTATTAAATAAAGCAAGATAAAAGAATATAGAAAATCCGTAAAAAAGAAATAATTCAACGAAAAATTTTGAAAAATGAAAGTAAAAAAATAAAATTAAGGCTTATGTTTTTTAACACGTTTAGTGAATAATTTGTTTTTCTTTATTTTTTGATATAATTTGTTAGTGATTAATTTTTTTTTTTATGCTAAATGTGCAGCTTAATTTCTATGAAATTGCTTCTTCGTTAAAACATAACACATTAAAAACAAAAAAAAAATTTAAAACTCTTAAATAAAAAAAAAAAAACACATGCAGGCATTTTGTTTAAGTTAACGAAAAAATTAAAAAAAAGGATACACACTAAATAAATAATTTAAAATTTATAAATAAAGAAACATATATATATATATATATTGGACTGTTTTTTGTACATAAATTAAAAAAAAATATATATATAATAAATAAAAATCATACGATCTAATCGCGCATTAGCAAAATAGTTAAAAAAGAAAAAAAAATTAAACATTTCAGAAAGAAATATAAAAAAAAAAAACAAAAAAATTGTAAATGCATAAATTAATGTATAAAAACAAAAATGTTTGTGCACAACATTATCGACGAATACACTGTGCGTGAAACAAATACACGTACAGGCACACACACATACATGCATATTATATCTAGTTGGGCGAACATTTATGCCCATTTATATACATATGTCGTTCCCTGAATCCTTACTCCCCCTCAAGTTCCCTTTCACATACATACAAACATTCAAGCTAAAATAAAATACATTTAATTATTATTGTATTATTAAATTATTATTGCTACTTCTTATTCTAACAAACATACAAATACGAACGAACATTAACGTATATATTAAACTAAATTAAATGAAGTAAATATATTAAACATAATGAATAATGTTTAAAAAACCAACCGATAAGCAAATACGAATTGTGTATATATACATATATATATATAATATATACATGCATAAATGTTTAATTATAAATGAACAACAACCACAACAGCAACTAAGATCATCAAATAAATAAATGGTTTTTCCTTTTTCCCTCAAAAGAGAGATTTTCTATTGTTTTATTTAATAAATCTTAAACTTACAATGATTAAACATGTTTTGTTTAGGCTCAGTCCATTTTCTCAATGAACGCCTAGTATTTTAAAGGCTTAGTCGATCAACTATGACATGTAAGCCTACAAATCATTCGCCTCTATTGGTTCAGTTGAGCAAATATAAATATCGCGTTTCCTCGCAAATATAATTTGTTGATTTTTGGGATGCGTTGCCAGTGAGTGCACAACTCCGCCGTTTTTGCCTATAGAGATTGCAATATTTTAGTACAATTTCACATAAAAAATCAACACATGCTTACTTATCGCAACGCGCTGAAGCACTTTGCCATCAAGTAAGTCCCAAATGAAAGCACAACCACCACTGGAACCTGACACAATATGTGCATCGTTGGCCAAAATGCCGCATTCAATGTGATAATCATCTGCTTGATGTCCTTTATATTCCGAAAGTAGACTACCAGTCTCAGCGTCTATTAAACGCACAACGCCATCTTGGCAGCCAGCTAATAGACATTGTTCGTCTCGTGTTTGTGCCAAATATGTGATGGGTTCGCCGATCTTGTCGCATGTTAGCTCTCCAAGTCGTATATCGTATTGTCGTATGCAGCCATCCAGTGATGCAGCAAAGATTTTGTTTTCAGTCGTCAAAACAGTGGTAATGCAATCTCTGGCTTCTTTCATTACCTGTACAGGCTCCAAACGACGTGTTCGTATGTCCCAGCACATGACAGCGTTGTCACGGCCACCGGATATTGCTAATGCCGAGTCCTCAGTGAAGCAGACGCAACGTACTCCCCCCGCATGACCACGTAATCGACGCACTGGTGCACCTAATATGTTAAGCTATTTGTTATGTGATGTCTAGCAGCAATTGTGTATGTATAGTATTCTCAAGTCATACCTGTTGATACATCCCAGTAAATAATACTTTTGTCGAGACTAGACGATACTATGTAGCTGCTATCGCAGCTGCCTGCCGCATCGGTGACTTCGTCCGCGTGACCTCCATATGTCTTAAGCAGTAAGCCAGTAGAATGATTCCAGAGTTTGATTTTCTTGTCGGAGCCACAACTGAGACAGTAAGATCCATCAACTATAATAATACAAATAATTGATGACTTCGTTTCACTTATATTTTGTACAATACGCACCATTATAGCGAACTGCACGTACAGCGCCTTGATTGCAGTCTATTACTTTTTGGCAGTAGAATTCCGAGAATGAGGGCATCTGAACTTTCTATTTATCTTGCAACACCACACAACCAATGAAATCAATTTGAATTTTTATAAAAAGCGGCTGAATGCAATTTAGTGGCTATTTATTTTTCTAATGATGCCAGATGTTTGCATTTTGTCTAACACTATTTATTGGGGTTAAATATTTTTTGTTTCTTTATTATATTCGATAGTTTATTACATATAAATTGAGTTTATAGGCAATTTTCATAATTTGACAATATTACAATGAACGATTTGTTGGATATCATATAAAGAATATGCAATTTTATCTAGCTGAATAAAATTCATACGCAAGTCTGGCAACTCCTAGAAAGAACGAAGTCGATCTGGCTAGGAATTAAAAATGTAAACAAAAACAACACGCAATTAAAGGAATTTTTGCGAAAAAGAACAGTTAAATTATTAATAATAATAATAAACATTTGTCCCAATAATTCCAGTAATTTTTGGTTAAGCCATTAAAGCAAAACGACTACATTGAAACAATTGACAAGTTTGAGACAAAGTGCGTATTTCACAACATGCGTTTGTCGGACAAGTGCGTAATTTGTTGTTGTTTTTTTTTCGGTAACAGGTAAAGAAGCGAAACGCTGACAAGTCGAGTTATCGGGAAAAGTCGAAACATACTTCGTGCATAGAGCTGGCCAAGAAGGAGAAGGGATGGCAGTGGGTGGTGGATAATTGAATGCAACAAACCCAATCAACATCAACAAATGTCGTCGTAGTCATCTTCACCATCGCCCCCCGACTACTATTATTGTGAACCCCCTCGTTCGTTTATGCTGCGCTGCTGACGTGTGCACAGGATATTAAAACAAAAACAAAATCTGCAGCAGAGCAACAACGATGACAATAACGAAGTAGTCATCATTGTCGTTCGTTTCACTCGCGGACGGAACGAACACGCCAAGTGAAGTACTGAAAAAAAAAAAACAATAAAATAAAAATGCAACCTCAGTAGATTGCATAAAATTCATTTAAAAGAAGTACACACAATAAAGAGAACGAAAGAACGAACGAACGCTTATCCAGCCAGAAACCAAGCAAACCAACCAAAAAGGGCAACAAACAAGGTGAAAAAAAGTTGTTTGTCAACTTGTGGCGTCTTCGTTTTCTCTACTTCGTCCTCGAACCGTGGTTTAAAAAAATTTGCTGCTACTGCATTGCAGAGTGTGTTGCAGATGCGTTGATGTTGCACCTCCATAGGCTGTACTAACTAAAGCCAACATCGCCCGTGCTCAACGAAAGGGTGTAACAGGCCAAAAAATCAACTGCGATACAGAAATCAAATTAAAAGTGTCGTTGAAAATTGTTACATTAGTGAATTTCAAACATTAGTCGTCGCAATGTCAGCTGTAACGCGTAGTGCAAGTGCTAGTCCATGCATGGCGCTTAATGCCATCATTGATCCCAGTTTGTTTCCATTAAAATCCATTGCTGACGTTGTGAATCTGTTTCGAAGGGCACTAACGAGTGGCATAGAACCCGATTTGACGCTGCTTTCAATTGTCGTCGGTTACATAGAGCTATCACTGACAACAGGCGATGCTGCTCAAGCCGCGGCTACTGCAGCTGCTGCTGCGGAGCACGTTAGCAATAACAGCGCGACTTCAACACCATCAACGCTTATTGCAGGTGGTCCAACAGCGACAGGTGCATATTGTTATTGTTTTTTTTTTTTTTTTGCATATTTTTTTTAATACTTAACTTAATACGTTTTTAGTTTCTTCGGACATCATTATGGGCAACAGTGTGCCCTTTCCGGTTGTTACTCATGAGCTTGTAGCAGGACTGTACAAGAAGTTTCAGACCATACTGTCTGTAGTTGAAAAGCCAAAGCCACATCGTCAGGCTACGCGTGAAGTCATTAAGAAAGTCTCCGATGTAATATGGAACTCATTGATACGCAGCAGCTATAAAGATCGCGCACATCTACAGAATCTGTACAGTTACCTATCAGGTCACAAGCTGGATTGTTTCGGCGTCGCTTTAGCAGTTGTGGCTGGCTGTCAGTTGCTCGGTTATCGCGACGTTCGTTTGGCTATTTCCGAGGATCATGCTTGGGTTGTGTTTGGACAGAAGCGTGTGGAGACAATTGAAGTGACTTGGCATGGCAAAGGTAGTGAGGACAAACGTGGTCAGGACATAACGGCAGGTGTTGACTCTGGCTCCTGGCTTTATTTGGGCGGTTTGGCAGTGGTTTGCGATCGATCAATGGAGGTGGCATCTATTTGCTCAGCAATAAATATTTCGCTTACAACTAATAGCGATTGTGTTGAAGTATCGGAGTTACAACAGCAGCTGCTTTGGCTGCTCTACAATATGGGTCATCTAAAGAAATACCCAATGGCAATTGGTACACTCGGTGAGCTAGAGGAGATCAATCCCACCCATAGTACCATAAGTTGCGAGCAACTTTATCGTGAGGCTATAGAATCCGCTAAGATACATTATCGAAATCATCATGTCTATCCGTACACCTACCAAGGTAACTACTACAATCGTTTGCTCAAATATCGTGAAGCTTTTGCCGCATGGGCAAACGCTGCGGATGTAATTCGGCTGTACACGTACAACTGTCGTGACGATGAGGAGATTTACAAGGAACTCTTGGACATTGCAAACGAAATGATTCCATATGTTATGAAGACAGAGAGCTCTGGACATTCGGCTCGTAGTATTTTACGTGACTCAGAGGTTTTTGCAAATCTTTTACGTTTCTACGATGGAATTTGCCAATGGGAGGAGGACAGTTTGACACCGATTTTACACATTGGTTGGGCTAAACCATTAGTCAACAACATAACTAAATTCGATTATGATATACGCTCACAGGTGGTGATCAAAATGCCAGAAGACATACTGGCCGAGGCAGCAGCAGCTGAAAGAGAAGCAGCAAAGCAGCAACAACAGTTGCAAAAGCAAAAAGAGGCAAGCAACGAGGCTAAGCACAGTGCCAGTGAAGTAGAGGGCAACAATAACAACAATCTTTTTAAAAAGGATGAGGTCAGCATTACAAATAAAATATACATTTTTGTTTCAACTATTCTAATGATGATTCCAAATTTCAGAAATCAGCAACAGAAACTAAAAAATTGGAGCTACCAACAACTCTTGCTGATCTTACAGCTGCTTGTGGCGAGAAAATACTTAATCCCGACTTTCTACTGCAAGGTGGTGGTGAACCGTTCGCTGAACAAAAACAACAGCACCAAATCAAGCAAGAGACTAAAGTAAATAACAACAATATAAACGACAATGAGGCTAATGGCGTGGATAAGACGACAACAACACCAACAACAGCAACAAATGCTTCAAGTACAACAACTAAAGCCAATGAGTCAACAAACACAAATCCAAAAGATATGCAAAATGAAGCTAAGGAAAACCAGACGACAGCAACTCTTACACCGATAGGCGTTACATCAACATCGCATGTTGCTGAAGATGAACCGTTTCAGTTTATGCTCAAACGGCCGGTAATCACGTTGTATAGTCAAAAAATGAAAGGACTCAAGGATCTTTTGCTTGCCGAGAAGCTCAATACACACGCGATTTCGTTGCAAGTGACAGCACAATCGGTGGCAAGTCGCAAAGTCCGTGGCGTCGATAAATTGGGCAATCACACATCCATTTCAACATACGCTACAGTAAATGTCACGTCCATTGGCAGCGGCGCTTATGATGGCGCTGCAGTGGGTGGTGCATCCAGTGCGTCTGCTGCTGCTGCTGCTGCAGCGCTTGATTCCATTGCAGTTTCGCGGCCCAAACGAACACGTCGCGAGTAACTTGTTTAACTTATTTAAAGATCAAAACACATAAAGCACAACTAAAGTTGCTATTTAATTGGTAAGTTTTTGTTATCTATATATGTATGTATGTATTTTTGAATATATATGTCTATGTTAGTAGAGTTATATGTATACATATGTATATTACTATATATATTCACTTTTCCGATATGTATTTATGGACTTAGAATTAAGCGAAACTGATGAAATTAACGTTAAGAAATGTCAGCTCGTTAGCGCCGAACGCTTAGCGTTGTAAAATTGCATACTTCACTTCTAGCCCCCGCCCTCTCACGCTCTGTCTCCCGCTCAACTACAAACAATAATCCCAGTAACTAATACAACAACCAGAACTTGTTTGTAACTGATTTATTTACTGTTTAATTTATTGTATTTTTTCTTTTTAGTTTTTATTAATTTTAAGCATAACTATTATTGGTGCTCTGTATTTTTTTCTTGTTAAATTTTATGCTTTGATTGAGGCTAACATACAATTTATTCAATTTACATATAAAACAAATTTTTTCATATTCATATTAGAAGTGCGCTGGTGTAACCAACCACAAGAACTTCGAATTGTTCCAAAGCTAAATTTGACAAAGGATAAATTACCAACAATAATGCAAAAAAAAAAAATTAATTTAAAAAAATGAGTTTTAAATAACAATTAACTTTTCAAGTCAGTCGGTATTCAGACGAGCTTATCAAATCCTTATTATCTACAAAATGTCATGTTATTTTTTACTTGTTGGGTTGAAGAAACTTTTGGCCTACAAAGTTGTATTTTATTTTAGTTACCTTAGACTCCCAAGCGCCCAAATAGAAGTTCTGTACGCTTTAAGGCCACAAACTGATGATAAACTGTAACGTTGTTGAACTTTAATAACTATAAAATCTTTTAATCTACACACACACTTACACACGTAGATACACAGAATACATGTATTTAACACTTCCTCTTCTTGTGATATATAACATTTCTCTGAATGGCTTTTGAATAATTATAAATAATCAAGCAACATGTTTAATCAATAGAAACTAAATTATATTCAACAAGAATCAAATATTTATGTACTTTAAAAACAGATATATATAATATTTTTTTTGGAATTATTTGTCATTTTGTTATAATATTTAAACTATACGATTGCGACTTAAATGTGCTATAAGACAGAAACAAAAAAAAAAAAACATATATTGAAGGCTTCTTTGGTGCATATTTGGTTAAACACAATTCGGAGTGTGGGGAAGAGCTCTAAACTTGGTATTTGTGTTTGTGTAATCAATAAGAATGAAATTTCATGAAAATGATAATGATACTTGTTGACACAACAAATTGTTAATGATGATAATAAGCATTTGAGCAACTTTTGCGTAGTGTGTCTGTGATGAAAACTTAATAAGCCCATTAAGAGAGAAAAACAAATACAATGTAACATTATAATTATTTTTTTCAAATATAAATTTAAAAAGAATGAAAATGGCACAACAAAGTTTCAAACGCAATAAAATTTTATCAATGGTGTTTATTCCTCTACAGAAAACAACAAATTTTAATAAAGTAAATAAATGTTAAATGTTGATACTCGTATATACTTAAATATGTAGATTCTATTAAGTAAATGCGTGTGAATGTATATAATATTTCAACGCATAATTTGTTTAAAACATTCAAAAAAAACAATAGCGCGCTTCAAGTAACGGACGGACGTCAAAGTACAATGATTGTCTTTTTATTTGTTTGTAATTATAAAAAAAAAAAAATGTTTAAAAATTTAACAAAAAAAGAAAAGAAAATTCCGCAAAATGCGAATACAGCGATTTACATATATATATTTTGGCATACATGTTTATATGGGTTTTCAAAATTCCATTAAGAATAAAAAAAAGAATAATAAGTTTAACATTTTGGCAACAAACTAAAAAAAAAACTAAACAAAAACAGTATTTTTATACTATGGCAAAGTTTATTTTTCTAAGAGCTTAAAACAAAAAAAAAAAAACACTTTTAAACAAAATATTAATTACCAAATGCATTGAATAAAGAAACACTTGAAATGAAATAAATGAATTAAATAGTCAATAAACTTTAAAGTTTGCAAATTATACAACTAAAAATGTTATTATATTCAACAGTTAATTAAACTTGTTTTAAATTAGCAGCTGTAATTGATTAGTAGCAAAACAAACACATATTAAACGCTCAAATATTAGCACACCTTTAATAATCATTATAATTACTATGCAAATGTTAGCGCAGTTAAACCGAAACTTAAAACAAAAAAATAGTAAAAAGCTCCAAAAGTCAAACGTTTAAACCCCGTAAATAAATAAATAAATGCATATGTTAAATATAAATATTTTTATATGTTTTCATTTTGTATAAATTTATAGCAAATTCGAACTTACACACTACAAAGGGACATATTTTGGTATTTTTGTGTTAAAAAATCCTAAGACTAAAGAGACGAAACAGCTGCACACTTAAAACTATTGATTATTTCTAAATATATGATGTAAAAAAGGAGACTAAAAATTCCATTATGGAGGAGAACTTCGCCGGCAGACCTGCTGCACAATTTGCATGGGCAAACAGTCAATAAAATTGCACGGAGTGCAGTATGGTTTTGTTACGCTTTGTTTCAAAGTCTAGCAATATTTCATCAATGTCATTGTCGAGATCTTTTGATTTTGCCATTACATTTAATATATCCGCTATAAGAAATGCGCCAAGAAGCGCCTCTTCATGATTGTCCATAATGTCAATGTTAAAGACGTGCACTGGATGATTATTGCATGGTTCGCGTGTCTCAAAATCCAACAGAATAGCGTCATAAACTCGCTCCTCAACGGTTACGATCACATCGAAGTTGTCCTCGCATTCTTGAAAGCGCTCTGGGCACTTTTTGATACGACGATTCCGTTCAAGCATGTGTAAAAGGCCGTTTTGCGTATAGTGTTCCTCATCTTTGGCTAATAAATCGTTATATATTGTTTCGTAGCTAGTTCCAAATTCGTAAATGTTTGGCGAGCTTGCTGATGCACCTGGAAGCCGTACGCGCTCACCAGTGCCGAAAGAACGTACATTGAAACCTTTTTTAGCAAGGAAGCTGTGCGCCTCCATGGATCTGTTCATGTTCGAAGAGCAAACAACGGCCACATATATATTATTAGTGTACATTGTGTACTCAAATTACAAATAGTTCTGTAGTGTACAGTTAGAAGATTGATCACACAAGGTGGTCAGTATTCCTAAGGAGTAGTTATTGTTTTTGTGTTTGGAATAGAAAAATCTTCATAAATTCTAATTAGAAATTCAAAATCGTCAACAACAACTGGATAATCAGCTGATGATTCTGTGATACAAAGCAGATCATCAGTCACAATGATTAGTTGACAAAGTAGAGCTACCGTATGTGCATAAAATACGCTGTCAAGTAGTGACTCGGCATGAAACAGCTGTACTGTATTGGCTTGACGTATGTTGCGATATATTCGCTGTAGACAATTGCGCACCCATTGATTGTCACTCGGCAGTTTTAATCGACTGATGTTGTATTCACTTGACGTATGTCGTGGAGAATTACATGAGGATATGTGCAGCCACCATTATTGTGCCTTTGTGTGGATGGGGCCTTTTTTGCATCTTCTGCGTCAGAGCGCGACACTTTAGTGTCAAAATACCGCTTCTTTGACACGTTTGCGTTTCTTGACTCGGCAACACTTTTATGAAACTTCTTAAGGTGCTGGAAAATCACTCAAATACGAAGAAGAAACTACCACTAAATTTTAATTGTCACTCACATATCATAACAGGGATGTTTCTCGCGTCTGTTGGCAACAGAGAAACTGTTGCAAGCGCAAGTTGTCGATTTTTCTCACTAGGTAGCGCTTTATTGATTGTTTCAGTTTCCTGTTAATGACTAACAGGGCTGTTAGCCCAATGTTCAGCCCCCATTTTAGAAAAATTTTCTATACTTCTTGCTCGCTCTACTCGTCGCGTCTCTTTCTCGCGTCTGTTGGCAACAGAGAACTGAATGTTACTAATACAGCGCAAGTTGCCCATTTTGCTCACTAGGTAGCGTTCTTGTTTGCCTTGTCACTCACCATCGCATCTTATATTATTATTTTAATTTATTACTTCGTCCAACGCAGTTTAATAAAATTAACTAATAATGTCGTTACCCGATAAGGAGAAGGACAAGGAGGAGTCTAGCGCCAACAAAGGAGAAGATTTGGGCTTGCTCGAAGAAGACGACGAATTCGAGGAGTTCCCGGCTGAAGGTAGGAACATTGACACACGCATGAATTGCAATTTATGAAAAATTCTGCTTCCATTTCTTAGACTTCCGCACAGGCGGAGAGGATAATGAGGAGCTAAATGTCTGGGAGGACAACTGGGATGACGACAATGTCGAAGATGATTTCAGCATTCAACTGAAGGCGCATTTGGAAAGTAAAAAGATGGAGTCTTAAACGCTTGCCTCCAGAATTCGTTTAAAATACTTGCTTAAAATTTCAAATAAATATGTATATAAGTAACTACTTTATAACAAAGAATTTCACGTGTTTAAGATTTAGCGAAAAGTGAAGTCAAGAACTCGTGCAGTTCCTCAGTTAACAACTGTTGTGCGTGGACCTCCTCTTGTGCATTGTTAAAAGTGTCTTTCAAGTCGTCTAGTTCCTTCATGTGGTTGAATAGTACGCTGAAGGATAATAAATTTGTATTGTTTGATTATTTAAATAACTTATGTGAATGCAATACGTACTTCTTTTTTTTCGTGATGAGTTCTTGAATCGCTTGTTTTTCTTGCTGATACGGTTGCTGACGATCTTTAAGCTGCTGCTCAAGACTTTTCACTTTAGTTCTATTTTCCTCTATGGTATCTTTTAACTTATTGTATTGATTTTCTTGTGTTTTAAATGATTTGACAGTGTTCTCATATAGTTTTTTGTTCTCTTTAAATTGATTCAATACCTGCGAGGATACCACTTCCTTAGCTTCATCAATCTTGTTGCACAATTTTTTGTTATTTTCGATTGCGGTTTTGCGCTCTTGAAGTGCTGTTACATGTTCATCAACTTGCTGTTTACACATGTTTGTGTCGACATTTAACTTCTCATATTTTCTGTAAAAGTAAATTAAAGAATTAAAAGTTGTATTTATGAAAATGTTGACTTGTACATACGCTTTCAAGGCGCTTATTTCCTCATCTGTTACAACGAGACTTTCCCATTTGGATTTTTGGGCATGCAACGCAGACAGTTGGACTTTTATTTCTTCGCATTCGTCCTTTAATTTCTGCAATTTCTTTTGCTTCTCGCGCCTCTCACTACACAAAGTTTCCAATTTTGGCTTCAATTTAGTCAGCTCCACCGAAAGTGTTTCCTTTTGCGTTTTTAGTTCGACGGCGTGTTTCTTTCGGTACTCGGTCTCTTGTTTGAGTTGCGCTATTTGTGCTTGCAAGGCATCGTACTTTTTTATGTTACTATCCGCCAAACCAAGGACATCTTTTTTATACATGTTGAAGTAGCACAAGTAATTGTACAATATATCTAAGATGTTTAGCGTCTTTTTTGGAGCTTTAAATAAGACGAATTATTTTACAGTTCACATTTGGTTTATAATTTTCATTAACTACTTACTTGGCTTGATCAGATCATAGTAGCTGAAGGTGCGCGACTTCACTGATATTTGCAAAATGTTTTCGATATGTCGTGATATTTTGATAAGAAAAATGCGCTTCTCCCGCGAACTATCCGCACTTGTATCTCCATCCAAGTTGTATGGTGGATTCACTTTGTAACCGAAAGCCCGCAAATAATGTACAAATGTTTTAGTGAGGAACGCTTCTGTCGGTTGAGCCAGGTCGGAAATACGCATGTTGAGGTCTAAAAACGTCTCATTCCAAGTATTGCAAACATCCTCTCGACTGTCGTTCTCTTTTGCTGCCATATTCTGTTCAAAGATTTTGTGGAATTAATCTTTAATATTTATTAAAAGAGCCAAGAAAGAAAAGTAAACAAAACGCTGTTTAATTTTGCCCGCTTTCGTTAGTGTTGGTAAATTACAATCAGCAGTAACTCAACAACAGGGACAAGTGCTGTAAATCACTGTTGTTATTCAAATATACTTTAACTGAAATTAAGTTTTGGTCTCCATGGCTCGCTTTTATTTATAGCTTTATAACAAGAGCCATGTTCCGCATAGTCCTTGCCTCCTTGGGGCATTATTCATGAATAACGATGTCTAACAGTGCAGTTGAGATTGACGATTTTCTCTCCGATTTAGAAAGCACCGATGAAAATGGTAGTGTATTACGGAACATAAAGTCGCTTTAGGTGATTAACTTTTTTGTTCTTAGTTGGTGAAGAGGATAAAAAAGATGGGCAAGAGTCTATAAAATCTGAAATTGCCGAAGCGAGTTACAACGATGAGGATTTGGCCAAGTTGGTAGAGTTTGTGCAACGCATGTCAATACTTTTTACATTGGATCATCGCGACTGGCGTGAAGAGGCATTAGACAATATACGTCGATGGCTACTCGAGGTTAATCAACCAATGCTAACAATATACTACGATTGTAATCGTCTAACGGCAACTTTGGGGTTTCCCATTTGCCCCGTGTTGGACTTAAGCTACTTTGTCCGTACACCGTCTCAAATATTTACCGTTGATGGCTTTCATGATGAAGTCAACTTCGGTACAGTACACGATGATGTCGATGGTTGCCTTCTGCATGTGCTGGCAACAGTCTATGCGCCCATATTTCGCAATCTTACAGACTGGAATGATACTGTAAAATTGCGTTTTAATAAAGCCTTGGACAAGTTTCTTGTATATTTGACGGGGCTGCATTACAAGATGGGCGGCATGACAGTGTTGTATGTACCGTACGTCGTAAAACAACTTGGACGTGCAAATATAGCGCAAGATCGCGAGTTTGTCAAGTGCCTTGAATCGATTACTGTTTACTGGCTGACGCAAATCCGTACATTGCTCAATGACAGAGCATTAGTGGTGCCACACGATCTTGTTGTTGTAGAAGATGAATATGAATTCTGGTTATATCGTTGTAAGTATTTTGTATTGTCTGTTTTATTCAGCTTAAAAATCCTGTCTAATTTTATTTACAGTTGAGGTGCTACAAGGCTTAAATAACCAGTTGAAGTGCCATGATGTTCAGCGCATAATTAAAGTCTTACGCAACGCTCACTCTGTGTACATTAAGCAAATCGATGAGCTTCTGATCGATTGTCAGTTTGAGTTGGAAACAGCCATGTCTAACATCAAGTATTTACACTTGTTGGTTGAACCTTGTGCTAAAATTGAGATTGCAAACAGTCCGTCGGAAGTAGCTCAACTTTTACCACACATATTGCACTTGATACGTTTCATTTGGCTCAACTCAAAGTATTATAATCAACGCGATCTCATTTCAAGCCTGTTTCGTAATCTGAGCAATCAAATAATACGATTTTGCACCGAAAAGATAAATATTGATAAGATACTGAGTGGTAATTCGCGTTTTGGCATCAAAATGTGCGACATGTCGATCGATTGCAGTTTGACTTACAAGAGCTTGTATGAGCATATGGCAAAGGAGCTTGCTAAACGGCAACCGCAAATTGGCTGGGATCTTGACAATGTCATAATATTTAATCATGTTGATGCTTTTATAGAGCGGTTGAAGAATGTTATCGACATATGTGAGTCAATGATTGTCTTTGGGCGCTTAGATGAGACTCAAGAAATACTACGGCCACGCTTTGGCGGCACAAATGGCTTCGAGTTCGAAGAGATAGCTAAGCGTGTCGAAACACAATTCTTAAAGTCGCTGACCTCGCTTAAAACTAACTCAAAATCTATAATTCTCAACGTACACAAGCATGAATGGTATGTGTGTCTTGTAAAGTTTGATTACAATATTTAATTTCTTTTATTTCTTAGGTATAATGAAGTTCAAAAATACTCTCAGACTATTCAAAATCTTGAAGAAACCATACAACTCTTGATAACGAATGTCTTTCAAAGCGCTTGCAATATTGAAGAAACCTTGGAGGCGTTAAATGTTATGTTGTTCTATTCTCATAGAGGTGCCTTACGAGCAGCCTATCTACGACAGGTGAGCAATTTGTGGTTGTCATTCGAACAGGACATGGACAACACTGTACGTACGCTGAGAGAACGCAGTAAGAAGCAAACTGAATCATGGCTGCCTTGTAATGTCTTTCGTGCGACTAACTATCGCATTAATCTAGAGCGCTTGCAGTGGCTGCGTGATCGTTTGAGTTCTTCCGCGTGGTTGCCAGTGGTGCCGGAGGCGCGTGTTATGCTTAATAAATTCGATAGTCTCCGAACGGAGTTTGAGAAGGAGACACGCAAATCCTTCGATAGTTGGACCAAAAAATGTGGCACAACTTCTTTGCTGCCAAAACTCGATCGCCCTTTGTTGACACGCAGCAAAATGAAACGTGGTCTGCTCGAATGCAACATTGAACGCTCCGTATTGGACATCTGCGAAGAGGCGCATCGATTCCAGCAGCTTGGCTTTAACCCGCCCTGCCCAATTCGGAAAATATCTGAGAAATATACGACGATAAAGGGTGTCTATGATAGCATTTTGAAAGTTTGCTTGGACTACAATCATATACTATTAGCCATGACTGACGAGGAACGTAAACTCTTCCGCGTGCTTATTAACGCTTGCGATCGAAAAATCGCACCCGGTTTGTTTAAATTAACCTTCAGCGATGAGCTGAGCGAAACATACATTGACGATTGTGCATTGCACACGGGCAATCTGCAGGACACATTGGACATCTATAAGCGTGGCAATCGCTACATTGCGCGCACTTGCGCGAAGATTTGCGATACTCCCATGTTGAAGTTTACTTTCAGCGGCGCTGTGACCATCACGGTTTTCGAGCAACAACTTTCGAATTATATTCGTACGACAACAAATGTGTTGAAGGAATACTATGAGGCAATAATTAAATTCCTTTCGGCAGTCTACAGAGAATTTGAGCATGTGATTGGACAAGTATGTTAGATCAGATAAACTTAATAAACTTATATTTTATGAAATAACCGATTTCAGATGGCATTGGAGTGGTTCCATTATGTCAATATTTTTGACAATATGTTGGGTACTGCACTCTTGACTAGCGCGCGCAATTCACTCGAACATATCTATCGCTCATTGTGTAAGGAAGATGCCATGGCACCTGTGCCGATTCTCGTTGTGGAAGCGGATGTATTTGAACGTGCCATTACTTTAAATCCCAACATCGATACTGTAGCAAATCTACTGCAAGGCACTATTGATCGCATTGTTTATATTCTGGAGCAACTTCCAAGACTTGGTCAAGCGTTGGACATACCAAAATCGCAGCAGCAAGAACCATTTTCGAAAGGATTTCAGGTTGATCCGAAGTGTAAAGATTTAATGGAGAAAATATCGCATGAAATACAACATCAACGTAATGAAAGTCAGCGGCACGTGGATTTTTGGAATGGCTACAGGAATGTGTGGCAAACAACCGATGAACAGTTCATTGAGCAAATTAAGAAGAGCGCACAAACGGCGGCCGTTTTTGAGAAAAGCATAGAAAGCTACAGTGTACTCGCCGATGATATTTCATTTGTGGATACATTGGCGCATGTTTATTTCATATTGATCAATCAAAACTGCATTAAGAGCACTATATTGGATTGGATTGAGAAGTGGCAATCGCTCAATATAACATTGCTGGTCGACCATGCTGCTGCGCTGATAGCAAGTAAGCGATTATTTGAATTGTAAATTTTTTCATACTTTATTTTATTATTACTACTTTTTAGGTGTTTATCAATATATGGATAGTAATGCAAGTTGCGTAATGACAGTGCCACGCACGCTTCGTGAAGCACAACAGGCCCAGCTATTTTTTGAGGCATTAATCGCCGAAGTGCCAATTAAACAACATTCCTTTCCGTCTATGTTAGACTTATTCTTAGTAACTGCCAAATATCAAGTAAAAATGGATGAAATCACTCGAGAGCAAGTCAGTGGGTTCAGCGGCGCGTGGCAAGGCTATTTGAAGACACTCGTCGATGCCGATGAGATGCTTGAAAACAATAATGAAGGCATCAAGGAAGTGCTAACACTTCAAGCGGAACAGTTTAAAGTTATTTTCAAAGAGTTCTCTGACAAATATTATGCAAAACTGCTTTCCGGTCGCAAATTTTAATTTTAATTGCATTCAAACATATGTTTAAATGACACGAACAACAGGTCGGATACGTAATAATTCCAAGTCGCACTATGAATAGTTTTCCAGCACTAGAACTAGCATACAAACGGACGCCAAAAAAGCGTTTTCCAACCGCGTCATTGTCTAAAGACGCGCGAATACAAAAAGCGTTGTTTGTAGTTTTGACTAGCTTTATTGTGAGTTATTTGTATTTATTACTACAATTATGTTTTAAATTAAAAGGTAAATTACAATAGTCTATAGACATTTGTATGTATGCAAGCTTAAATATTGTACAAATATCGAATGTTGCTCAAATACTTTGTTTTTTTTTTCAGTTTATATTTTTATAAATTCAATGGCCAACTTCTGTTCAATCAAGTTCCGGTTTGCCGTTGCAATGTCTAAGACTAAGCCTTGTTATTTAAGGCAATGAATACTTACCACAAAAGGTTACCAATTAACTAAGATAAGTACTGATGAATTTATTTTGTTTAATTCCTAGAAAAATTATATGAAAAACTTGATTTTTCTCAAGGGACTTACTTAAATTGCTTTTTATAAAAGAAATAGTTTGATGGTTTTGCGGCTCTAGAGGAAAAGTAGAGGTTCAATGTATTTAATTACAATTTAGCACATATTTTCATGAGTATGTTTAACAGCCAAACGTAAAATTTTGTTGTTGGTATTGAATATTTTGTTACTTGTGCTCGTGTTCGTTGGAATTTTGTCATAATCAACATTATATAGCAATTTTGTGGAAGGAGTGTGTGTTAAAGCGAGCAACATAATATGTTGCGCATTATGTAAAAGTACGTGAGGGGGGTGTGAAAAATCAATGAATTGCGTATAGTTAAAGACTCCTTATTCTTTTTAATATATTTTTTTTTTTTTTCTTAAGTATTGGAATCGAGGCTCGTGTGGGTCAGTCTACCCAACTTTGCCTACCCGTTTTCGCACATGACCTCTTTGCATTAGGCGTATGTACAAAACTTATTATTCAAATATAAAAATTCGCATTTATTTTAAAACAATCCTCATAATCCTGAGGTGTTTATGAGCGGACGCAAACCAAATTAGCCGTAATTTCTGTGGCAGCCGTGGCGATTGTGACAAGCGATATTCGTTGGACTTGTAGTTGACTGGACATGCGGACAACGACCAACCTGTGGGTTGTAAGTGCCATGGCTGCAAGTCGGCACGGTGCATTCGTTGCTGGAAATGCATCTGAAAGGCATAAATTATTGTAAGTTTTTTGCGCACAACACACAGTAAATGCAAATAATTACTTGCGATCGAATACGGCAAATCCCTCTTCGCCGTTCTTTAAACGTTGACAGACAAGATTATCGCTGTGACAATCACAGCTGCATTCGCTTGACGACATTGAGGTTGCACCGTTGTCATAATCATAGTCATCGGCTTCATATTCATGCTCCATACTTTTAATAATGCGCTCGAAATGCTTGGGACACTGGCATGTTGCATGGTGACGTAACTCTCTTGGTCTTGGCGTATTGATTTTCAAAGTCGCCACATGGGATCTTTTCCTTCGCTGTGAATTGGAATTAAACGCTGATGGTGTATCACATTTGCATTCCGTGTGATTGACAAGCTGTATCATCACTATGTATTTGGGCGCACTATAGCCGCGTTGCACCTCAAATGGCAGGGTGACATTCACTGTGGTCTTGGGTCCGCAAACTTTGTAAGGCAGAAGACAGCAGCCGGTTGACTGACTGCAGCGATGCAAAATCGTGCCACGTGGAAAAAACTGTTCCGAAGTATGTTGCTTTATGTATTCAACCTGCGGTTTGGGCACTGAACAGGAGGCTTCCTTGGCGACACGTTCCTGATGTAATCTTACTTGCTCTCCTGAAGTGGAATGAAATGATGAGTCTGTTAAATCAATCAAAAACTTTGCTTATAATTATATTACACATCTGATGTGGTAAAAATAATGTTATTATTACGTTTAAAATAACCAAAAAAAAACATTGAGTCCTAACAAACAAACCATTAATCAATTCATCATTGTATTATGTGCAGTTGTGTTAAAGGCCAACCAGCGTTTATCGCTTGTTGTCATTATTCACTCAATACAAACCACCGGAGATGTTTCAATCAACAACGAATTATGAAATTTACAATCGCCAATGAGCGAACTGCGCATGATAAGCTGCCCGTGTGGTATCATGAAGTGTTTTCTTTGGTCTCTCTAGAGTCAACAGCAAATCAACTGTTACAACACACTTTTTATACCTGCAGCGATAAGTTTTGCCTTGCCCGCTTAAACGAGGGGCGTGCACAGTCACTTATCGGCATGCAATTTCTTTTCTACGAGGAAAGAAAGTTTATTTTCAGCAAAACCGAAACTTGTATACGCTTGTTCTTAGCATTGGCACGGCTGATTGCGTTGCCAACTTAATGACAAAGTTAAAATACGCTTTTGCAGGGCTATAAAAATTGCAACAAACATGCTCTTTCACTCGCTCGCTTCTGGTTTATGTGTTGGTCGTGGATCTCATTGTTGGCATTGCATACATTTTGCGGACTTTCTCTGCCGCCGTTGCTGAAACTACTTGATGGTTAAGTTTTGGAATAATTATATGCTGCACACTTTGTGTGACAGAAGTCTATTGGGTACTTGTACTTGTTTATTTTGGGTTGTAATAAATATATCAGAAGGTTTATACTTAATTCACGTCCGCCTGTGCATCGACAAGCAAAGCACTCGGAGCGTCTCAGACTTACTATACTTCTTAAACAACGAAAATTATAAGTTTTTCAATAGTGTTGCAGGGTATGCCATAATCGAGTATACTTGTTGTTTTTTGTATACATTTTTAAGGCTTGTTTGGCTGAGGCGATGACATGAAGTTGGCAACGTGAATTTTTATTGCAGAATTGCAAATTGAATATGAAGCACTTTCATCAAAAAAGATAGTAAATCCGTAAAAAGTAAAAAAATAGCCAATCAGTTAATGTGCATTTAAGCTGTCGTTAGAATGACAGTTACTCAAGTTGTTGTTATTACTATAAGCGTATTTACATCACTAAGCTAAATATGCATTCATAGAAAAAAAATGGAAAGAGTTCTTTTACACTTTTACCATTAAAAAAAAAACTAATATTGAAGCATAAAGGAGAGCAGCGTAATCCATACTCAGGCGTTTTTATATTGCGGTGTTTTTTTTATGCCAAACGACGTAATATTTGCCAGCTTTATTTGTTTTATAACTTAGCGAGAGAAAAGTATCGCGTCTTATGTGCTGCGAAATAAGATTTGAAAGCGTAAATCGTTTTAACTTTTTTTTTTTTTTTTTTGATAAGGAAGACAAAAGGCGGCTTTGCTATTGAGTCGCTTAATAACTTAACGCATTTAAATTTGACAGTTAGTTTTATCTGTGCAAATACGACGTTGAAAAAATGCACAATTGAAATATCGTTGCCGTTGTCGGCGTGCATAACTTGTAACTTTAATCAGTGTAACTTTTGCAAGTTGCAAACCGTTTTATTTGCCAACTTTGTCTGAATTCAGCTGCCGGCCGTGCAACGTATTTGTATTTGCCGTTTGGCTCATGGATGCACCGTTTGTTTTAGCGCTGTGAGCGACACCAAAGTTGCGTTTAGTGCAATGCTTGTGCGTGGGCAGGCCAGAGTAATGATGACTAAGTCGATGTCAGTGTGGCCAAACGTTGGAAAACGACTGAAGATTTAAGAAATACGTATGTATGTGTGTATGAACTCAAGCACGCATGCACACCCACACGCAAGTGCCAATGGCAAATGTAGTAGTGCGTACAAAGTAAATAAACGCAAGCTGCTGCCTAACTTCAAAACATGCCAGATAACGGTTTGCGCCGTTAAAATGGTATGGATTTGCAATTGCAAATGAGCTTCGTTTTACTGCTGATAAGAAAATGATAAAACATGTTTATATTATCTTAAGTAATTTGCATTTCTAAATTAAAAATATTCATTTCTTCTTTTTGGTTCAAATATCTTAGGTTTGATTTCGAGAAATATTTTTTTAATGGTGATTAGTCTGAGAGTTTAAACAAAAAAAATCTGTAAGTCTTCTAAATTGAACACCATTGCTGAAACGGTCTTCTTCTATCTTAGTTAAATTTTACTTTAAGTTTAAGCGTATGAAATTAGTGCTTCATTACGCTTGTAATTAACTGACAAAGTCATTTCACATCAAAGCGCGCATAGTCTGGCTTACTTTGTCATAATTTGAAGTCTTTTCAATTCATTTCCGCTCAAAGAAATGTTCATCAGCTACTCAGACTTACATAATATTATAGTGTGCGAATTTTCTTCAGCGATTACACAAGGCTAAATGCAACACTTTGTTTTCCGACGCCTTGTGGGGCGGAAAGCGGGCGTTACACCCTCGCCATTTCTTTGGTGAATTTCAGCTTTTTTTTTATGTGCGAAACGTGACGATATGAAGTCGTATTCAACTCAACTTAGCTCAACTCTTCTCTATGCGCTCGCACGCTGACAGTCATTTATTTAATCTGGCTAGCCTTTTCTCTATTTGAACACGCGTGTATGACGTCAAAATCTTCCTTGGCATTTTCGTTTATTGGCTCTTTTGTTGGCATTCTCATACTTGGGATTTTAAAGAATCCCCTAAGTGCACTAATGGCTTAATGGCATTTGCCGCTTTATGGCTTACGTTCTGACACATACTCGAATCGTATATTTTGTTTTATGCTAAAAAACAAATAAAAACTTTGTTTTTTTTTTTTTTTTTTGTGACTTACTTAATTGATTCGATTCCCAAGCATCTTTTGCACGCGGTGCCGTGCCGAGTTCTGCAATTTTTTGTGCCGTAATGTCGCCGGTCCTTAATTGATTTCCTGGATCGTCTGAGAAGTAGTCCTGTAATAGTTAAAATTCGATAAACAATTATTTCATTAGAAAATTATACGAATATTTATAAAGGAATAAAAGCTCTTATAATGGAACAACTAAAGACGATGTTTTTCTATTCTTGCATAGAATATCTTCAACATAGTTGAGTTCAATCTCTGCTGTAGAGTTTCTGTTATGTGTTGTTGTAAAATAAGCATGAGTTTCTGTACAATTTAGGCGCCTGCCTCAAAACCCAATAATACAAATGTAAGAATTCTCTTTGGCACGCGTGTTTTATAGCGCTCGTACAAAAAGTATATTTCAATTGAAATATGCACTTTGACATTCGAAGCGACATAAATTTATAGCGCGTTTGCACCGAGCAAAGGCGCACGCTTGTGGCAATGTGCGGCACGTGGGCGGCCGTGGTCGTGGTGGGGGTAAATCATCGCAATGTAAATTTCATGCACTTTACGCGCGTTAGTGTGCTTGTGTGCGATATATGGCAACGCCTCTGCTTGTTAGCCAACAAAGTTGGCAGTCATTTTTTAACGCTCAACAAACAAATCGAAAGAGGTCAGTAGGACCCTTTAAAAACCGCTAAAGTTTCACATTTCAAAGTGTGTTTGATTGCAAATACACATGCACATACATATTTGTATGACTTATTGATAATGCAGCGTATCGGAAAGTCGACTATATTCCGCTTGCTTGTTTGATATATATTTTTTATTTTTTTTTTCAATAACATTTTATATTTTCTGTGATATAAACGCAAAAACGCATACATTTTTATGTGTGTTGTTGTTAATATTTGCAAGTTACACGAAAAGAATGTTTCTGCAAATTTTGACATTTATGAAAAAATATTTATAATATTGTGCTGTACAAGTATTTGCTTATTTCTTGTTCTTTGTTTTTTTTTTTTTGTTTTTCTTTTATTTGATATCTTGTTTTTCATAACTTCGGTGCGGTAAGGCAAACCAAGCAAAGGCACATTGAAATGCTGATGATGCACATGTATGAATGTGTGTTAGATACTTTTTCGGTGAATTTATTTGAAAGCCGCTTAAATATTAAAGCCGCTTCAGTGCGCAGCTCAGCTCTTTCGTCCTGTCGATGTCTTAAACTTATGCATTATATTATTCAAGAGGCTTAATAGTTGTTGCTTGTGTACATGTGTTCTTAAGTTTACGTGCTCGCATTATTGCGATTTGTTTTATGTATTAAAAAATGCAAAAAAGCCCAGAATATTTAATACTTTTTGAATAATCCTTAACCCCTGACGCAAACCTAAAGAGGTAAACCCCTTTGTGGCAAAATATTTTTAAAGAAGATCAACTGATTTTATTTTGTGCTTATTTCTTTATATGAAAAATAAGTGTTTGCTTAAGAAAATGTGTTCAATAATGAATTAGTGCATGTCACAAATGGCTATATGTCACATACGTTAGTTAAATATTCTAGCTTGTTTCTTTTGTTAAGCTTTTAGCGTATGTTACTTATGGCTTTATATTACACCAACGTCAGTTAAGTATTCAATCTTGTGTTGAACTTCAAGTGCATGTTAGTTGTGGCTTAATATTACATACGTCTGTTAAGTATTCAACCTTGCGCCTGTGTTGCATTTTCGTAAATGCAAGACTGCTGCATGGTTTATTTTGTGCTTGGTAACATAAGCTTATATTAAATGTTTCTTTATTTTTTCTAAGTGGTTTTTAAAAATTTCATTTAATTTCAAAACACAACACATTTTTATTTAGGAGGCGTTGCAGCGCTGGCACGTAAATCACCCTTTCTTTTGTCCAAATAGCTTCAAGTGATATGAATTTATCAAATGTGTGTTTTATTTTATTATTTTACCATACATTTTTTACACATGAACATGCAACAAACATTTGTCGCTCAAAGTGAACACTTTAAGTGAAGTATGAAATTATTTGTTGTTATTATTTAAAAAAAAAAGAAAATACAAATTTTGTATATTTGCCACTCGGAGCCATTATGAATTTAAAAGCTGAAGTCATGTTCATGCATTTAATTGACTTAATTGATACGGTTGGACAAAGTTGACGCCCAAACATACACAAATTGAAGTCAGAAACATTCACTCAGTCACTCAGTCAGTCAGTCAGTCAGTCAGCTAGTCTATTATTTGATTGAGCGAGCGTTGAATATTGTCAATTTAATATGCAGACAATTTTTGAGTGTTTGTGGTCGTCATTGCAAGCGGGTTACCATGCAGCGTCTGGCGTCTGGCCGAGTAATATTCATTTATGGAAATGGAAATGCTGAAGGAAGACAAAGCAAAAATTGTGGCGGCTTGATTCGATGCTGACAAAATGTCCAATCGAAAAGACAAAACACTTAACAAGTTTTTAATTGCCGTGACGATTTGTTGTCGTGTTGTATATGATTTGTGTAGGGGGACTTTTATTTGTTGTTAATAAAATGTTTTTGATTAATCAAAAAAAAAAAAAAACCATTTATTTAATCAATAAATGTTTTTATTACGAGCAGATGTACTCATGAGTAATTTGCTCTAGAATATTATCTCGCTTGGTTTTAAACTCGACCCCAGCCAAAGCATTGAGCAAGCTGGGACGGACAAACCTCAATGACTCAATCGTGCTTATTTGGGTTTCTTATATTCTTTCGAAGTTATTGTCATGCGGGCTTTGCCCAAAATTGATCTGCCAAAAAACATACATTGTATAAAGGGAAATACATACAAGTAATAGAATATGTAATTGGTAATTCCCGGAATCGAGAAACATACATATTCTCGCACTATCAAACAAAGTCGCATAGGTCGCGAACCATGATTGCGCGCTTATCAAAAGCATCAAAGCCTCATTTCGTGTAATGTTATTACTAAATACAACTAATTGACTTCATTTTCACATCAGCAATTAAACACATCGTTTAAAATGCAAAATATTAAACTTACTAATTGTCAGAGTCAAGAAAATTGTTTCTAACTGTTTAACTTCGCATAAAGCATGCTAACTTTCTTTTTAGTTTTGTATAAATAATTATTTAAGAATAACGAGAGAATTTGAGATAAAGATTAATTTAAAAATGTATTACTATTCAAGATTTGAATATCCTATTAAGAAAAGCAGTAGGCCAGCAATAAAATTATAGGATAGATGGCGCTTTTTGTTTTTAAATGTTTGAAAAAATCACTTGTCTCTTTCACGATTAATCGATTGTAATCGATTTTGTTATAGTTTGCAATCGATACACAAAGTTCCAAGCTAATTTCAATAAAAAAAAATACATCATCTTTTTCAAATTTCAGCAGAAGTGCAGAAGGTTCCTCCATGCTTGCTCTCTGCCTCTTTTTTGCATATATTTAAGTAAAAAATTTCAATATTTATGTTGACATTACAATAATTACTTTGTGGGCGCCGAAATTGGAAGTCTTTAAGGTTCGTCTCTTGATTTCTGCTTCGATTAAAGCCAAGAAGAGCTGACAGACGAACAATGCAAGACACTTTGGCGACAGCATGTCCATTATGTTATGCCTTTGATTGGTTTTTGATATTGAATGACGCCAATATCACACACTTGTGTGTGTGTGTGTGTGTGTGTGTGGCTCGAAGAACTGCGTTGCCGTCACCAACGCTATGAAAACACTTGGTAGACTCATGCATTTCCGGCAGTTGGCTCATATTTTGCTCTATGCGTTGGCTTGATCAAGATGACGGCGATCTCGGTTGATGATGGCGTCGTTGTTGCCTTTCTTGAGGTGCAGTCAATGTGCCCATTGTTGTTGTTGTTGTTGTTGTGCTGCTTCTGCCTGAATTGTTTATTTGATTGGCCAATGAAGCAGCGAAAAAAAAAAAAGGGAAACTATAATAACATTGTGCCTCATCTATCGGCAACGACGTCATCGCTTTGCAACTTGATTGACGTACTGATTGATTGATTGCAACCTGATGTTTATATACGCTTGCTTGTTGCTGGTGTTCTCTGCGCTCAGGCTATTGACTTGGCTGGCAGCTTGTGTCCTACACAAAGGGGCGGTCTTTCTTCATGTCAAAGTGATGGTGGCGCTTACTTCTTTGACATGGCTTTGATTGGCCAGTGTTGCCATAATATTCAATTATTTGTTGTTAGCACGCAATGTCATTGAACGAAGTCTTTAGTATTTAAAGCGCAAACAATGAAGACATATTTGTTCGAAAATTTGAAAACCATTGAGTTGAGTTATATAAACAGGTTATAATGCCAGCCAATTAGCCTACACTGACACCGCAAACTATTCAATGAAGTTAATTAAGCATTTATTTGTGCAAAAGTCATTAAATGTGTTTTATACAATATTTGCTTTTAACGCTAATTGCCGATTAGCGCCAATAATTGAGAAACGGTTGTGGCAGCCAACCGGTTTGCCATTAAGCCAAAGGATTCAAAACAAAAAAAAAAAAAATATTTAACAATTTCATTTTTATTGACAAAATGTCTGCGCAATAAACTTAATGCCACTTGGGCAACAACAAAGTCATATGAATATCGATGACAATCTGCTACATGACTATGCCTATATCGAAGATGTTGTTAAGGCAAATGCCACGCCTGCTTTTGGCATGCGCATACATACATACATATATGTTTAACATGACTGACAAGGATAAATGTGTGTAAAATATAAAAGTAAACAAATGTCACGGATTTAAATGCAAACAAATAAATTTGCATAAACTTTATTCATTGTTAATGTTGTTGTTGTTGTTGTTGTTGCTTTTAATTCCTGAAAGCGCAAAAGTAAAGAAAGCAGGCAAATGAATGTAAAGAAATCAACAAAAAGTTACTTAAGGTAGAAGAATTTCGTGCTGAGCAAGCAGAAAAGTGGCTTTTAGCCAAATTAAAGCCGCAAATTCAGTCTTGCCACAAACACGTCCCTGAACTGCGCGGTTGCCACCGGCCTTGCATATACACACCCACACAGAGCAACAACACTCAACAGACATGAAATTTATCTTTGAAATGAGTTTCGTTGCATGTTTGCGCTGCTCTGCTCTGCCCCGTGCGGCGTTGCACATTCGCGCTCATTAGTCCCAATTGTGCGAGAATGCGTGCGTGCGAATATGTGTGATTTGCATGTTGTTTTATCGTTGTTGCAACACTTTTTTTTTTTCGTGTTTTCTTTCTTTGCAAGAAACTTAACAAAACAACAACAACAACAACAATAAAGAAATAAGTTTTCTTTTTGCCATGTCGTCGTTCATTGGCTTTGTGGCAGACTTTATTTTTAATTGTTCTAAGACAAATGTTGCCATAAGCATTCTGTGCAACATTCGGTTCAATTGTGCTTCAACACATTCGTGTCAATTGCCAAAGGACTTCACATTTCTCAATATAAATATTTGCGCAGTTGGCAATAATTTGCATTGCGTGTCTTTTGGCCTTTATAACGCTTAGAATGTCCGTCTGTCGTTCGTCGCTTTTATGTGCTTCTTGTCTACTGCCAAGACACATATGTATGTATATTGATATCGGCAGCTGCTGTCACTTGCTGCCGCACCGCCGCGCCACTCAAGCAACTGCAACGTCATGTCAGTTAACATTTTATAGCAAACGTCGTATGTAATTTAAGGTCAAAACGTAGTGTTCTCGCATTTACATTTGCCACATAACTCACGCAAATATGTTCAAGCAAAATGAAAAAAATTTCGCAAAAATAAAATAAACCGAATTTTTTTTTTTTTTATAACCAAACCGACTTCAACGAGTTAAGATTTTGTTTCTCTGTGCCTTTTGAGTTGCACACGGATTTATTGTGAGTTATGAATCAGTTTGCTGTGCCCGTTGTTATGCACCACAGCACTGTTGTTGTTGTTGTAGGTGCATTTGTTGTTGTTGTTGTTCATTGCATTGTGTGGCACAAAAAATTCGTCATGCGTCTTTCGGATTTTAGCCGTGCCTTCAGTTGGCTTATAAGTGTGCCCACGCATGCAAAGTTCTTCTACACGAATGTCATTAACCCTTCTTTTGTCATCTTTTTTGTATGATTTTTTAACGCCTTTTTGAAGCACTTCACTTGCCAACTTCTGCTACAACTTTAACTAATTAAATTAAAAGTAATCATTGGCATTATTGTTGCTCTATAAGTAAAGCAATCTTGAGGCCTTGAAAAAGATGAACTTTGTGCTCGGGAGCTTTGCTACCTTGCGTACTTTTAGCCAAGTTTGGTTTCTGCATGCAAATCTTTAAATCTTATATTGCAAGGATTCGTGTGTGTTCCGTAGTCAACAACAACAACAACAATAAGATAGCAACAGTTTACAAAAGCAGCAGCAGGCAGTCTTGTTAACATGCAATTTAATATCGCTACTGGAACTGAGTAAAGCAGAAAAGCTTGTAAAGTCGGCTATGCCGAGACAAATATACTCTTCTCGATTTTAGACCGATCATTCCTATGTTAATTAATATATATAAAGGAGTATTTGTCAAATATGTTGGTATCTGTGCTGAACTCTTTGTTAATACTACATTTAAAACGATCTGTGTTGATAGACGAACAGAGACGGTCTGCTTTATAAAGTGGGTCATGCCTCATGCATATAAAGATGCTGCACACGTTGCTGCTGCTGTCTGTCTGCTCGAAGCCAACAACGTTCGATGGATTTATCGAATATTCATTTATTTAGCTTGGCAGAAACAAAAAAAAAAAAAAGTATCTCAACGCCTGTGGCATGCTTGGTCAGTTTCACTTTTACGCTTATTGAATGGCACAGCAGAAGACGGCAAGTTACTTTTTATATAAGAGCGGGTTTATAATTGGGGCGGCAGCAACAACAATTACAACCTTCACTGCGGTCCGATTAAAGCCTTTTTTGTTGTTGCTTTTTCCAGTTTGCGAACCCGCTACCGGTTAACAGAACCTGAACAATTATGCAGAAACGTGATTCAAGCAATTGAATTGAAACGTTCCCGTTTAATGCAAAGGACGGCAAAATGGAATCATTCTCTTTGTGTCTCCGTGTGTGTGTGCCTTGAATAAAACATTTCAAACACATAAAACACAAACAAGGAGTGTTGGAAAATTCTTGAAATTCTGTGCCAATTGTAGGTTAAGTAGACAATTGAATTTGTGCTTCTGTTGCGCATTAAGATAATTAGCAAAGCATATATAAAATATGCGCATACACATTCTGCTACAAATTAAAAAGATACATTCTCAAGATTCACCAAGGTTGAAAATTCGATAGTCGCTTTCATAAACAAATGCCGGTTAATGATGCATAAATTTTTAGCAAATGTTTACAGTGCGTAAACAAAAATTTTTTTGTTGCTTTCACTGCCGGTCGGTCTCTTCTATTGCTAATTTTTATAACTTTGCCATGCTGCCACACAACGGCACGGCTTGTGTGTGCTATGTTGTTGCCATGTGCCGCTGTTCTTTTTATAATTATGGCGTATTTTCGTTTCATTTGCAAAGCAACATGCATGGATTAGTTGTGCCGCCCAACGTCAGTTCACATTTATCGCAATTAAAGTTTGCAAATGCAACTTTGACTCACCTCTTGTTCTTGGCTGTTATCAGTATTGATGGCATTCCGCCGGTACGACGCCACATTACGTTGATCGCGTGGCACACGACGGGCGGCAAAGACTTTTTCACGATTATAATTTAAATTGACGTTGTGGTTTTTCATATTTTTGCCATACGTATGCCGACGCGACTCATCATGATCATGATCATCAGCATCATCATCTTCGACTATATAATCAAAGTCGTCATAGTAATTATCATCATCAGCAGCATCAGGCGCAACTGTGGTGACTTCATCATTATCATTATTGTTTTTGCTGTGCTTACGTCTGTAAACAATATCATTATTGGCAATACGATCATTGTCTTCATTAGCCGCATTCAGGGTCAAATGCAGCACGTCCTCACGCAGCGGCGCTGTGGTTGTTGTTGATGTTGTTGTTGTCGCTGTTCTGGTCATGTGCTGTCGGTGTTGGTGATGGTGCCGTTTATTGCTCACATCAACTTGCATTGGCTCCGTGTGTCTGTCACGCATGTTCGACATTCGTTGATGTTGGTGTCCAAGTTGGTTGTGGTGGTGGCGATTTGTGTTAATCCCTGCACTGTTGTTGTTGTTGTTGTCGCTGTTGTCGTTGTTAATATCATTATGTCTTATGTCTTGCTGTGTCGCTCGGTGATAATTTGTCGTGCTTTCATTTTGTTGTTGTCGGTTTTGATGATGATGTTGATGTTGATGTTGGTGATGGTGATGGTGATGCCTTCTATTATGTGTTGTTGGTGTTGTTGTTGTTGTTTGTTCATCATACTCCTGCGATATTTCACTTGCGCTGCGATGATGATGCATTCGGTGCTGCTGATGCACGTTGCCGTTGTGCTCGGATGCCTTTGCACTGCTCAGCGTGAACATGAGCATTAGCACGAGTAAAAACTGTAAAGGTTGAGTTGTCATATTGTCGGTTTTGTTTTTTTTTTTTGTTTTTGTTTATTATGTTTTTATGGCTTAACACTTGGTTCTTTGCCGCTGCCAAAGTTGGTACGCTCCCTGGCTGACGGTAATTATTATGTCTGGCGTTTGTTTATTTTTCTTGAGAATTTTCACTTTTAAATTTAACACCTTTTATTTTTTTAGCTTCTTGTTGTTTGGCCGTTAATATTTGTGCTTTTATTTCCTTTTTTGTTTTCTCACTTTTAATGTTGCATTGAAAAACATTTTTTAACAAATGTATAAAGTTTTTTTTTTTTTGTTGGTTTTTAAATTATAAATTTAATGTTGTTAAAAATTACTAATGTTTCACAGATGTTGCGCGTTGCTTTGAAAAGTATATTCATTTATTTTTTATACCATAATTATTCACGCATGTGCTTAAACGAAAAAGTAACGAAATTGCTTTCTTTTAGATTTGTTTGGCATAAATTATTCAAATGCCGCACAGACAAATGGCAGACGATTGTTCCACTTTGTATTGCAAAGATAACAAAAAAAAAAAAACGCAAAAAAGTGTTTAAGTATTGCAATTGTTTATACGAAAAATTCGGTTGTTTCTATTCTCACTCATTAAATGTTGGCGCACAAAAGTAATTTTATTGAACCGATGTCTGCTTCATCACTTAGTTCAAGTTCAACTCGTTTCGTACATTTGCATGACGAGCGCACTTATATTTTTGCTGTTCATTTTTTATTAAACAAGTTTAGTTAATTGCTTGTATACTAAACACATTTTATAACATACAATTAACCGTTGAGCCAGCTAATCAAGCAAAAGTGTCCTTAAAACATTGAAAGTTCAAAAAAATTTGAGCCGTTACGATTTTAAAAAAATTTGGGATTTTTTTTTTTTTGTCTCAAGACTTTCGTTTCTAAGTGTAACTGTCGATCACTAAGTGTATTTGAATATGTTTCTCCGCGCGATACTTTTGACTTCTGCACACGTTCGCTGTTCTCGCTGTATTGAACGATCGGGCTTATGCGTTCTCTGCGCGCACGCGATGCTGACAACGACACCGACACCGACGACGACGACGACTGCGACGAGAAGACTTTCGTGCGCGCACAGCTGTTGATAATGCTTTGGTTGTTTGTTGTTGTTGACGGGGGGCGTCTGAGGTGGCGTAACATTGGATTGCGCCCAAGACACGCGACGACGACTAACGAGCAAAGATTAAAGTAGTCGTCACTTGCTTCGCAGTCGCCGATATTGAGCAAAGAGAGTGTTAACGCATTGAGAGCACTTTTCTTTAGCTTTTTACGCTCTGGCTGACTTTGCGTGCATCGGTACATCGGTTTGCAGGCGCACTCTCTCACAGCATGTGCTTTTGGCACCGCACCGCTCACTTGCTTTCTTCTTTACTAATTGCAATAAAGGGCTTGTTGTATCTCACGATGGTTGAAGTTGACTCATTCACTGACGCATCGCATTTTTTAATGAATTTGAATCTGATATGATTTAACATTTTGATTGGTTGTTTCGATACACTTCAATAATATTTCATTGCTGGCATGTTGCCTTATAGTACGTGTTTTTGTATAACATGTTCATAAGGGTGTGCTAAAAAATGATCTTATTTTACTTTTCAGTTGTCAAAATTGTCGTTTAAAATCATTAATCATGATGAATGTTGTCCTCATTTCGTGCGCTTAATGCTGGCATAAAATTATTCCAATAAAGAAAGTTATTTTCAGCACTTAAATAAAGACAATTAATATCGAATTTTCAATAAATGATTTTGGTACATTTAATACATTGCATAACTTGAAATTGTTGTTGGATTGTGCTGACACATGCCTATTTCAGATTACTTACGAGTCCTTATATGGCAAATTTATACGTTTATTAAACTTTTATTCGGTGTGTGCCATTAAAACCAAAATGATAGTCCCTGTCTTATATAGAATTATAATTGATGTTATTTCGAATTTGTATTTCTGTGAGGCTAAGTAAAGAATGCCTTTAACGCTGACATGATCTGATTTTATGGTACATTGGGTTCGTTACCATGCTAAGCCGAACAATGCCAATACTTCAAAGTAAATATGTGCCTGATAAATGTGTGATTGCGCACAAAATTAACAGATCTGGAGCACCCCACGCACACATGGGCATGGCAGAGCTAATCTAATGAAAAAGTATCATGAAGCGATATAATAAATGTGATTTATAATGTCTACAAAACGTTTATGCAAATAACTGAGCAAATAGGCTGACGGAATGGAACACAAAGTGTACGACAGAAATAGAAATTATGAAGAAGAACGCCGCGCGAGTTTCGTTTTCTTTATTCCTTCTTCTTCGTTTTTTATTCATACAATTAGATAAGCGACAAACGCCGCTATTTTCTTGTCTGCTTTGTTAAAAACTGTTTTGATGGTTGGATTCAAATCAACTGCCAGCGGCTTAACTGTGCGTTAGAGTGCGACAGCGAATGTGCGTGAGTGTGTGATTGCAATAAATCTCAATGCTGTTGCTTTGATGCCACTGCGTTACACGTTAAGGAGTTTGCGGCTCAATATACACAGCGATATGAATCAACCGCATTATCGTTGTGAACAACAACAACGCAACAACGTGATCAATATTATCAACGTCATCATTGCATAGTCACACACATAGTCACAGTGTAGGCCACAACGTAAGTTGCATTAGTAGTCAGATTACTTTTGGAATCATCACCTTTAGTCATTCTTTGCGTCATGTGCACAGCATGCAATCGCCGCAAGGCCGTTGGCACTAAAACGGCGCAAGGCGTGTCGAGACGGCGGCAACTGTTTTGCATGAAGAAAGGTTGTCAGGCCAGCGCCAGCGGTCGGTTGTGTGAGGGAGAGATGCAAATAATAATGTTGGTAACTGTTTATGGTTTTGTTGTTGCATGTTAAGTGCTCATTTAGCAAACAACAAGCAACATTATCAACACAATACGGCATTTTGCAGCACACAACCGCTTGATCTCTCGAACTTCGGCAAGTTCATGCGAACGTGGGATTGAAAAATTTGCAAACTCAAGACTTAATGACAAAGCATTCTACAAAGCATGTAACAAACAACAAAAAAAACAACAAAAACAACAAAAAACAAATAAAAAATAAATAAATAAAAAACCTTAAAAAAGTCTTTAAATACTGTAAATTTTTTATTAACAATTTGGTGAAATTGAAAGACATTTTGAGGTTACGCCACTTTGGGTTTAAGAAAAAAATAAAGTTTTTTAAACATACAAGAATATTTGAAGTCGCTGTTGTGCTGCTACAGTTTCTATATTACTTTTTCTATATATAAAAGTCGTTTATTATATAGATAAACACGATTTTTGAAACGGCGTCTTACATATAACCAAACATATTTCAAGCAAATCTTTCACATTTTGTAACTTTTTTTTTTTAAATTGTTGTTTATTTAAAATATTCATAAAACAATAATGTTTATGTGCAATAAAATATATTTTACATAATATAAAAAATAACTTCATAAAAAAAAAAACAATTTTTATGTGGTTTTTTCTCGTCGGTGGCGTAACTTCCTAATTAATGAAGCTACAGCATTAATAGTGAAGTGGCTTGTAAGCAAATTAAAAAGTCCAAAAATTTGACTGTACGATATGAGTGACCATCACTGGGTTGACTTTTTTTCAACTTGTTTAAAAATGTAACGAAGTAATATGAATGCAGTTCACACTTGATGCATTTTGTACGATATTTGCTGAGTTTGTCTTGCAGACTTGGTATTTATCTCAGTGATACATTTGCATGTTGGCATACTTACTCGATTTGGTGGCTTTGCTTGTTGCTTCCTGCTGCGGTTTGCCCGGCAGAGGGCGCAGCGGGGCGAACGTAATGTACCGAGCAGCGGCATTTGTCGTCAAGTGTGTTAAAGTTGCTGTCGTCGGTGGGTATGCCGTTTCAGACTTTCTGTTTATTTATCGCTTTCGGCTGCAGTTTGCTAATAGCGCATAAATCTTATTAATGATCTTGTCAAATAGTCAGCAGCAGCCGCAGCAGCCACAGCAGACAACAGGCAACTGACAACGGCAGACGGTTTTTTGAAGCTTCCATGTTTCATGACGCCTCGTAATCCTCATTGTCGCTTGATCGTTTTCTCGGGAACGTCCTCCGCATATATGCGCGTTGGACGTTGCCTGTCTGGCTGGCTGGCTGGCTCGACGCACTGTTGTTGACGAAAGACAGCAACTTACAGTGACAACTCAGATCGTCCAGACTTCAACGTCAACTTCAGCTTCGACTTGACTTGACTTGACTTGACTCACTTTATGGCACATTTGGTCTTGAAGTGCAGTCGCGTTTGAAATATTTCAAGCACTCAGAGGCAAATGCATAAAGACGCCCTCTCAACAGCTTCAAGCGACGCCTTCGCTTTTCCATTCTTCTTCTCGAGTAACTAAGACAAAGTTTTTCAAGCTGGAAATTCTTGCATAAACTAACAATCATTAACTTTGGCGTTTGCTAAGTTCGGTTATGTTCGGTTCGCACTTCCAACCAATAATGATAACAGTAATCGCCAACAACAACAACAACAACAACAACAACAAGAACGATAAATATTCTGCCAGCAAGTCAATTTTCACTGTTGTTATTGTTGCCGCTGCTGCCGGTTGATTGACTATCTCTTTGTTCGTCTGTCCCTTTTGTTTATCTGTCTGTCTGTCGGCCGGTCTGTCAGTCAGTCGTCAGTGCTTTTGGCCAGACAACGCGTCAACACGCAAATAATTGTGTGCGTGCCTCAGTCTCGCTTATGGCTTGAACATTCATTGTGTTGCAAAGTCAACCCACGCAGTCATGCCCGCTTTACTATTTCAATGTATGGCTTACCCCACCACCCTCGTTGCACTCCAACAACAACAAACTGCACACCGCACGTTGGTGTGCTCGTTTGACTAAAATTTGCATATGCCACTAAAACTGTCGAGTTTGATCATTTGTCTTTTGGTTTTTGTTTTTCTGTCGTCTTGATTTTTTGCCTGCAACGGCGTTGCAACACATTCTGCTTTTTCTGCTTCTTCTTCTTCTTCGATTTGGTCACCCTTCCTTCCGCATGGCTGTTTGTCAATCTTCACGATCGACGCCAATGTGCCACAGTAATTTATTTATGACTTTTGTACACTTCACACAATGGTTGGTTTTTTTTTGTAGTTTTGTCATGAATTTGTGACACATCTTCGTCTCTAGGCAAGATCTGTCATTATAAACACGTTCCTACGCTGCAAATATGGCAAACATTGTGTCCGGATTTTTAAGTTAATGATCTGATATCATTTATTAGGCCAGCTGTGTTGGAGATATCTTTTGAGCAACAAATGGAAAGTGTCACACCTAAGAATGGATTTTCTGTAAGTTGTTCCATTTTCACTAATTGAAAACTGGTGCTTGACTGATGAATTCGGGCACAGTATCGAAGGAACAGTACGTGCGTCATTTTGCAAATTTAAAACTAGGTTTATCCCATTTTCGTTATTGTGAAATTAGTGCTCAACTCTTAAATTCGGACATATTAGCGCACTAGTGAAGTGCTGAAGAATTCGGCATGAGTATTTAAACTATAAAAAGTATATAGATTAAAATGATACTATTAAGTACTGATTACACATGAACTAGCGCATTCGTTAGTTAGGAGTAAGTTCACGGAAGTATTGGGTATATCATAGAATTTCAATTAAAATTAGTGTGTGTCTGTTTAGGGTATCAATTTTTTTGGTATGGCCGATGTTAGCTTCATTATTTTGGTTCTTTCTACTAACTTTTGCATCATCCGCTTTTTGGACCTTCTGTTATTTGCATGAATATTTATGAAAATTGTAAGAGACATGAGCAAAATTTGAAATTTTAAAATCTCTGTGAGCATTAGTCTTGTATAAATCTGTATTTCTGCGCTTCAAATTCAAATACTCATGTCAGTGATAGCACATCTCTTCCTTTGTCATCTATGCGAGTTTTAATTACTATTTGAAGCCCACAATTTCCCATTAAGTTTGTCATTTTTACAGCACAAGCGCACATCAAACGTTCTGAAAGGCCGCGACTTAGATAACTAACTAACTAGCTAACTAACCAACAAATGCAGATGAATTCTTGGAAAAAGAGATTTCAAGTTATCACTTTTTTTGTGGGCGTTTTATTTGTTTTTCAAACCATGTTCGACTTTGGAGCGACAAATTTTTGTGGACTTGTTGGTTTTTTACTTGTTTGTTTGTTTGTTGTTTTGTGTGATTGTTTGTTGCACATGTTTATTGTTCCATTGACAGAGTTGTCAATTAGTGAAAGTGTTTTTTTTTGTGGTTTTTGTTTTTATTTTTTTTTATGTTTTTTATTTAATTTTGTCGCTTATTTATTTGTGTTTTTTATTTTTTTTTGTATAAAAAGTTGATCGCCAAGTGTGTTCAAAATGAGTTGCTTGTCTGTTGAGAGGCGCTGACTTGTAAGAAAATATGTGAGAAATGTTTTTTTTATGATTTGTGTGTTAGTCTTGTTGTTATTGTTGTTGTCTTAGACCGAGGAAAGTCTTTGCAAGCGCTTTGATTTGTAGCTTGATTTCACTGCCAGACGCTTGTCAACTTTGTGCTCACCAACTGAAACCCTCGCACTTGAATGAATACGGCATTGAGAAAGGGCATGTTGTTTATTTCAATTGGCTAAATCTTTGCAAAAACAATAAATTGCTTGAAAAAGTAATTTGCTAACAATTTGTATTAAAAAGATTAACATAAAATAAATTACACATGATGCCAACAATATACAAATTATCGGCTTTGCCGTTTTCTCTTGCCGCTTTGCTCTAACTTGCTATCGTTTCTCACACTTGCCAAAGGATTATTGAACAGTTGGAGATACGTACATATATACTTATATATGTATATACGAAATGGCAAGAAAACGCAGGATTAACTCGCTCGTTAAGCCAAATAAATGGGCCTTGGCAAACGAATGGGCGTAGTTGGTCAAAGGCAGCAATAAATGTTGAACGGGCACACGTGATGGTGATAATGATGTTGGTGTACGGCGGTGGCAGACGTCGGCGGCCGCTGTGGTTAGCGCAGCAACACCATAAACATCTGCGTACGCGTGTGGTGAATTTGAATTTGCAAAGAAGCTTACAAAAACTGTGTCAAAAAAATATCCAAAAATACATGCGTAAATTCATTAGTTTGCCAGCAACTAAAATAAATAAAGTCAAGTTGTGCCAGACTAGAAACATTTTGGCAGCTGTCGTGGCATGAATGTGCCGGCAAATGTTTGATCATCATGATGTTGTTAGTAACCATGTTGTTGTTGTTTTTAGCGATGGTGATGATGACGATGATGAATTCCAGACGGCCTGAAATGACTTGTGTTTGCTATTTGCTTATACATACGACATACTCGTTGATATGCATTCACTCGTTGATATGCGCTTACTCGTTGTGGGGTCTTTGGGCGGGTGTGTGCATTCGGTCGTTCGTTCGTTCGTTCGTTCGGCCGGCCTGTCACCCGTTGTGGTATTGAGTGAGTGTGTGTGTGTGAGTTGCGAATTGAGACTTTATGTCGTCGGCACTGTTGCGCTGCTATTAAGTTGGCTTGCATGTGTTTGTGTACAACGAATAGACACATGATTAATTATTATTTTTGTTGTTTGTTTTTTTATTTTCGCTTATCTTGTCGGTAATATTGTTGGATTGTGTTGGCAGAAGTTTTCGTCGTTGCTAATATTGAATTAAGTGATTTTTGTGTTTTGGTGGGCGCATTTTTATGTTTCACACACATTTTTTTTTTTTGTGTGTTTCATAATTGTGATGGCACAGAAATTCGCATAGTCGCCAAGTCGGTTGCCGTCAGCGAGAGAAATGTGCTAATGATTTTTGGCAGCCAAATGCCACAGGCGTGTCGTTAAGCGTGTTAAGTCACTGCAACAAGTGCGCTGCACGATGATTGATCACTTTGCTCTTAATTGTCGGCACTCGACCAGAAAAATGTGTGTGTGTTGGTATGTGTGCGTGGGCGTTGCATATGTTGCACATGTGAATAATAAACTTACCAAAAACGCACAAAGTTTGTTGAAGTTTTACAAAGCAAAAAAAAAAGGAAAAACAAAAAATTGCTGCTGCCAAATTAATTTGTCATTTGAATTTTAAGTTCGTTGTAACTTAGAAATTTGCCTTAAGGCGCTTTTCATTGCTTTAAAATGTTTAAACATTTGTGGTTACATGAATTTTGGCACTCATAAAATTAGGTTAAACATCAATCAACACATTTTGTTGAACTGTTGAAGGCACGCCAGCCAAGTGCCGCCGTCATTTCCAACCACAGTGTGGCGCGCTTCAAGTCCGCCTGCTTTCTTCATAAATAAGAATAAGAACAACAAATGCCAACTTGGCCGTTAACTTCTTCAACTTTGCACTCTGCTCAAGTATTTTGGCAGCGGTGTTTGTGTTCTGATCTCCCTTTTATCATGGCTTTTGTATCTACACATACACATACATACATACTTCTAGTACTGTATATCATTTGTCGGCAATGCAAGAAATGAAAGATGAAAATCTCTGCTTGTTGTTGCTTGTTAAATATAATATTTTTTTTCTCTGTTTATAATTGTTTTGCTGTGGCATTTTGTTTATTTGCATTTAAAGTACAAATATATAATATGTTTGTCGCATTGTAAGAAGTTTAAAAACAAAAAAACAAAAAAAAGATTATCAAGCACCGCCGGGCATGTTTTACTATTGTTTGCATAACAGATCCATCTAGCTTAAAAAATTCACTCGGCAGACGCACAGTGCTTTGTTGTATACAAACGAAGCTTATGTTTAACGCTTGAATAATTCCATTTCTATGCATTTGCCATGCAGCCGAATCAAAGTTCTTTTCCGGTGGTCCAACACAGACAGAGAGATAATAATACTGAAATGCGTGCGTGATGTACAAAGCAACAGATTGAAACGATCAACAAAAGAACAAATTTGATGTATGATGTCTTGAGAAGGGATATGACCTCGCCATCGTCTCATCGCCATCGTCGCCGTTGTCGTAAACGTCAGTCACGTTGTTTGACGGATGTGCCAGTGTATAGGCGAACGGACGGACAGTTAGACAGACGAACATTACTGTAGCAAAGAGTCTTGGAGCGATGGAAGCTGATAAGCGCGCATGTTTGCCACAAAGCGTACATTTGTTGTTTTGGCTTGTAAACAAACAGCTAAACATTATGTAAGCCGCCATTGAGCAGCAGCGACAGCAACAGCCCCCGGCCAGTTGACCCGCAGTCATGCCAACCGCTCTCACTGCTTTCGCCGCTGTTGTCGCTTCTTGTGCAGGTAGCTAAAGACTGTCAAAGAAAAGATTTTCATAGACATGATGCCCATGTCTTGTTGCCTCTTCACTAATAACGTTGCCGCCTCCTTCTCGGCTCGGCTCGTTGCGGCTCAGCTTGGCTTGGCTTGTCGACGTTTGCCATGCCATACAATGATTGATTAATCATGCCATGACAAGCCACTGAACTCCTCTCGGCTTAGTGTATCCAAGGCTTTAGCTAGGCTACAGTCTTCGATTGAGCGTATGTTCTATACTTTTGGTTGGAAAATGGCGAATTAAAGTATTTGTGTCAAACTCGTTGCACTTTAATAGCCGCTGGCCCACGTTTTTTCTGTCTTGTTGGTTTTGCACATACATATGTATGTATGTATTCACAACGTGCTCCGACCCATTGACCTCTTCTGTTAATAATTCGCGTGTCTTTGACACTTATATTTGTTGCCTGCTTCATTCTGCGACGCCCGCGTGTGCCTTGTTGTCACTGCTGCGGCCACAGCGTGTGGCATGCTCTTAACCATGCCAGCAAACGGCTTTGCCATTATGGTTGTGTAACATGTTGGCTTTAATCTCTTTCTGCTACTCTGCTGTACGTTGCTGCATCGATGCATGTGTAAAATATTGCCGTTGGCTGAAGGTGCGAAATATGTATGTAAAAATACAACAACAAAAAAAACACTTTTTATGCAATTTGTTTTTAAGTTTTTTTTTGGAATTTGTTTGTGCTGCAACACGTCAAAGTTGGTCTCCATAATGATGAATGATCAGAATGACAGCAGAAATCGATCTAGGCATGTCAGTTCAACCGTTTGTCTATCAGCACGAAAGGATTCCATAGAACAAAAAAAAAAAATACATTTTTTAAACGAGTTGTACATGTTCATGTGTTGCAGTGCTACTTTAATATATGATTGTTTTTCTAATTTAAAAATTGGAAGCCAAAAATTGATTTTCTCATAGCAGTCATTAACAGTAGCAAGATTAACAGTGTGCCATTCACATTTCAACGTTTCAAGAATTTATGTGCGCCTATGTCAACGAACACTCGCATAACACATAAATCATAAATTAGAAATTGATAGTTAACGCTAAATTCTTCTATGTGTTGAGTCGCTGAACGTCACATGGGCGTGTTTAAGTGTCAACAGTGCAATTATGACTACATGTTAATATTATGACTTTTTGCGATAGGCATTTTACAACACACAATGTGTGGTCCCTCAAAAATGATATTTTCTTTACAAATTACGCAGTCATATGAATTACATGTACATATATTTCTCAAGCATACAACAGCAGATCTCCTTCTAAAGTCATTGACATGCATCTTCGTATACGCTCCTCTTGCTTCAATTGACAAAACATTTCCACGCATTAACTCTTTTCATTAACAGTTTTTGTTTTTTTTTTTTGTTTTGTTTTCTGCATGTGAGTCGATTTTCGTTATAAAAGACTCGCAAGTCGGTGGATTATGATGATGATGATGGTGATAGTGATGGTGATAAATAAGAGCAACTTTTGTGGGCTCATCAACTTGCAAAACATTTGCCACGAACGAACTTTCTAATGCATTTGCAAAACTTCACTGAGCCATGTTGTAAGCTGTTGTTGTTGTTGTTGTTTCTGCGCAGTCCTCAAGCCAAAGAGGCCAGAAAACGCTGTCAACTGTACACTAATCCACCGCGTCACTGCAAGTTTATAATGCAACGCCTCTTAATTATTTTACAACCTTTCGCCCCATTTTTATTTTCTTGCTTTTTGAGCCTTGGCTGAGAGACTGGCGAGGCTGTCATAGAGTTGATGTTGATGTCATTGTCGTTGTTGTTGTATACACAAATGACGCTCACATGCGGCTGCCGTCAACGGGAGCAGGCGCCTGTTATTGCCTGAGCAATAAGCTGTGGCGCTTTCAAATCGAGACACCCACACAGGCGGCCAATTTTATTGCCAATGCCAACTTTGAGGTGGCCAGGGGTTGAGCTAAGCGAGTGACGCGGTCATTGATCGTTGCAATGTATGGATCAGGGAGCCATGAGTGAAATCGATTATGTTGACCAGAGGCTGCACACTCCTGTCAATTGCACTTGTGGCACATTGCATGCAAAACATGAACATTAAAGTAAAAACTCGCAAAATCTTTCGAATGTGATGTCGTCGTTGATGGTGTCTTAAATAAAATTATTATTTGCATTTTAATTGCTTATGCCACAATGAAGGAAATGGCAACGACAACGACAACGATTGCCTCGGCAAGAAATCATTTTAAAGCACACCCTGAGGGCAAAATTGCCACTTGGCCTGAACTGTGTTGCCAGGCGCTTGTTGCATAACTTTTGTTGTTAATAAAATGTACGTAAATTGTATATGAAATCGAAAGAAAAAAAGTAATAAAATTGAAAATAAAATGCAACGTGGTGCATCGTTAATTGAATTTATTGTCGAACTGTCGAAGCGAAAGGTCTGAGCATGTTCGAAGGTGCGAAGTCGTTTTTTATTGTACGAACAACTGTTAAATCGTTTAAGTTTGAATAATGTTATTGTCGTTGACTAATTTCTTATACATACAGACATACATACATACATATGTTTACCATAAGTCAATAATTCCCTTTTTAGAAAGTCTTTAAATGTACGTTTGACACTAGCAATATGGCCACAACAACAACAACAGAGGCTGCAACAACAATAAAGCTGTAAGCGGTTGACCATGTGTCTGCGCCAACGCAACACAAATCCTTTTGATTAATTCTAATAGCCTTAGGTGCATAGCACGGCCATCATTTTTTGTTTTTGACTTGTTTTAAATACTCAATTTAGTATTTGGCAGCCGTAATGATGTTGCTCAGCTCCCGAAGGCACGAAGCGGACTTTGTACATATTTGTGACTCATATGCAAATAAGTAGCTCAGTTTCGGTAACAGAACTCGATAACTTAACATGGCTTTAATGCCTCGCACATGAACATGTCTGCGGTAATATGAAAACACACCAACACATGCACACATAAAGAAAACCAAGTTAAGCATGCATGTATTATAACGCATTATATTTTATGCTTGGTTCTTGTATCTCTCTGTGTGTGTGTGTGTGTGCGTGTGTGTGTGTAAGTGCGAAGCGAGCCAAAAACAAGTCCAACTTTGTCGAGACCATAAAAATAAGATTAGCATGATTCATAGAAGGCTTACTAACGCTGTCGAAGCCATCCCAGTCATTCAGTCATTCCATTCCATGCGTCGCCATTGAATGAACTTCGTTTGCAGCTTCTTCTTGCTGTTGCTCTTTTCTCGTTCTTCTTATTCGTTGTTGTCTTCTTCTTTTTTGGGAACTTGTATGACACAAAGAGAATTATTGGTAAATGTTTTTGCATGACATGCAACTATTTAAGTTTCAATAAAAGTATTTTCTACGACTTTAAGTTCTGAAATGTGGGTTGACGTCTTTTTTACGATGATTAACTTAAATTGTTAATGCAATAAAATCCATTTTAAACTTTAATTGTACGTTAAATGAAAGCTGTTAAGTAATGGTGGAAAATTTCGAAGATGCTGTAAACCGGTGCTCTTAAATAAATACACTTAGCGAAATATCAGCGCCAATGTCAAAGCCACTAAAATATTTAGCAATAAAATTAAATAATTAAATAAAAATCAATAAAAATAAAAAAGAGTTTGGCTACTCTTTATATGGTTTTTTTTCGCTATGATAAGACATGAGTTTTCAATTTAAAATTTTTTGTGAGTAAAGAGTTGAGCAAGACTTTACTTTTGAGCCAATACTTTCTCAAATAAAATTTGACAATACATGCCTCGATTCCAGAACTTCTTTCAAGGCAATATATGTACGTGTATAAGCCCTTTCTTCTATTTTGTAGTCTTTTTTATATGAATTTATATGAACACTTCTCTCTGGCTGTGCTATGTTGTTGACTGTGTTGTTCATATTTCGCCCCTCAGTTGTATTTATATAAATTTGTAATTTCCGTACATTCATACAAACATACTAATACTAATACAAGCAAGCACGTGAGTGTGCGTAAATATTTTTATGAGTTTTGCACAAACGTCAGACATACAACAAAAACATTTTTCACTTTTATTTTTCGGTATTTCCCCCCATTTTGGAGGATAATCACACTTGTGTGCATCATGTCCGACTTAAATTGAGTGTGTGAATTATTTTTTATGCCTCTGTTGAGGCTCACACACATACATTCCGTTAGTTGGGTGCTGAGGCATAAAATGTATATAAGCTCATCTTAAATCTAACGCCTCATTGTGTTTTGCCTTTGGGCAATTGCCATAAATAACTTTTATAAAAATTCATTTTTATTTGTAGTAAATTTTTTGTGTGTGTTTTTAAACAAGTTATTATGGTTTGTTTTTTGCATATAAAATATAAAATAATATTTGTATATTAACACATGTACATTTTATGTTGTTTTAAATAACTGAACTATTAATAGAATTGTTAAATGTTCTTTGTTTCGTACAAATATTATATTTTATTATTATTTTGCTTATTGCAAATGTTGTACAATAAGCGCACAGCATGAAATTTTCACACGCACATTTTTGCAGATACACGTAATTTAGATACACTCTTGCGGGCGCTGTTGCCGATGCCAAGTTTCCTGCCATTTATGTATGCGTGTTTATGCTATTTAAACGCTGTCGTATTTCAACGAGAAGCGCTCCATCGGCACCTGCATAGTTGTTGCTGAACACATTCGCTGCCACAGACGGTGCCGCCACCGCCGCTGCCGTTGTGTGAAATTAATTATGCAGGCATATCCTTGCCTTGTCATGTTTGTGCTGCTGCTGCTGGTGTTGTTGTTGTTGTTGCTGTTCTAGCTGTACTCGCTGTTGTTGCTGTTGTTGTTGTCATTAAAAGTACAGTTAAAGTTCGTTGTTTGCAACTGTTTGTCAGCTGTGTCGTCGCACATAGTCGTGACTCACGCGCACTTTCCCCCCAGGGCACGCCCACAATTGTTGCGTGTGCGTTTTTAATTTGCGGCTGCTTCTGGTTCTGCTGTTGCCGTTGCTCCTAGTGCTGCTCCTCTGTGCGAAATGTTGATCCTTTTTGCATTGTTTGCCATTGTCTCCTAACGCTTTGTGTGCTCGCGCATGATTTCACTTTGAAATCGATAAAATTAAACTTGCATTGCATGCTGCTTGAGCGGCCCACAATGCGGTCACACACTGCAGCGCCATCTACTTTTGGTTCGTGGAACCGCGTCATTTGCATAATGATTTTTCAGGCTATTTTAATTGATTTCGCCGCACGCCGCTGTCGCTGTTATATTGGCATTGCTACACTAAAGTAGGCGTGGCAGTTTTAACAAGTGTAGTATCATATATATATGTTTGTATGTGTATATATCTACATATGAAGTGCCTTGGTCAGCATCGAAAGCGTACGTCTGCTTGTATAAAGTCTGGCAACCATGTTTGTTGTTTCACTCCCTCTTTTGCACTAATTTGTTGGCTTAGGAGAAAATATTTAGCACAGCTTGCGCAAAAAAAGTATACAAAAAGTATTCTTTGTCTGTATTTTACTATTGTGGCAAGTTGTCCGTTGTCTGGTATGAGAATTCAATTCAATTAAAAAAATCTGCTATGCCACGTAGTCTCTCGCTTCTAATAAGATAACAGCATGAAAGTTTCTATGTACATATGCCTGTAGGACAAAAAAATAAACTGGAAAAAAAAACACACGCCCCTCCCTCTGAACTATTCTACATTGAAATTGTGCACTGACGACCTTTTTAATTGTTTGCAAACTTTATTTATTGCAATGAGTTTAACTCATCTTTTCCTTACATTCTTACTTTAGTGCCATGCTGCGAATATCATTTGTTATGCTTGCAGGCGCTGTTGTGGCAGAGCGGCAGCGCTCAACCGCCATCACGGCTGACCCATTTTATTGTTTTAGGTCGTTTGCACTGTGCTGGCAGATTGTCATTATAAGCGGCGGCGGTGGCGGCGGCAACGACGGCAACAACCTCAGCAGGCTGGCAGTTATTTTAACACCGATACACACACACACACACACACACACACACAGAGACATACTGAGTTTGATTATAAATTCTATAAATTTTAGATCATAATATGTACAAGTATCACCAACGTGCTGTGCGCTGTCATAGCACCTTTTGCGCCGCCCACTTGCCGCCCATCTGCTCACCCATTAACGCACGCCAGGTGAGCATTAAAATGAATATTCGTTTCCTTTCTCTTTCTAATTTTCATTCCTTTTTCGTTGCTGCTTGTCGTTGTTGTTATTGTTGTTGTTGTTGTTATGCTTACGTTCTCACGTTCTCATGTCTTACACACAATTTGGTTGGCAAAGGTTCTCTTCATTCATTTACCGTTGGCTGTAATTACACTTTGCTAATGAAATGAGTCGTTTTGTTGCAATCGAAAGTTTTCTAATTGAAATTTTATGAATTTCGTGTTTTTGGTTGTTGTCGTTGTTGTCGTTGTTGTCGTTGTTGTTGTTGTTGTCGTTGCTTCTTCGTCTTCTAATCCGCAAAATTAGTTAAACATTTATTTGAATTTGTTTGTTGTTTGAAAATATGTTGACGTTGAATTTGAAAGTTATTGTTGTCTTCTTAAAACGGAATTTTTAATACCAAATGACATATTTTAAGCTGAAAAAGAAATATTTCTCTTATTTGTTGGTTTTTGGTTTATTAAAAGTTTTTCTTTGATGCGCCGAAACTTTGAAATCTTTTCGCGTGTTCAATAAAATTATGTGACATTTTAACAATTCTTTGAATTCAATAAACGAAAACCGACATTCAAAGTGATAAATAAAATTATTAATAAAGAAATTAAGCGCGCTATAGAAGTGTGTTTTCGACAGAGCAGGCTGGGCAGAGCAACTCACTTTGTCGTTTTAAATATTATTCATAATCTTGAGAAATTTGGTCAAAAATGGGTAATTTATAAGAAATTTCAGTTTGTGTGTCCTTGAGGGGTTACAATAAGCGGAGTGGTATATTTTGTGATAAGCAGTTTTTAACTGAGGGGAGTTTGGATAAGAGAACATTGGACAGTAGGTTGGATTTTGGATTTAAAACGTTCGTCCATCCGATTGTCATGTTTATATCTCTGTGTGGTATCCGAAGTATAGCTTTTCTGATAAGTCGACCAGTAGGAAGGAGTGGGCGTGGCGAAAATTTCTGTAAACTCCCATCAACCTACCTTCTGCATTATTAATCTCTAGTTCTTTGGGTTCACGAGAAATATAAGTGTGTACAGAGCTCAAATGGACAGACAGACATGACTCCATCGATTGATATTATGAGCTCATCATTACTATGTATACTTTATGAAGTCTTATGAGGGTTTTGTTGGAAAAATAATAAAGCTCGATGGCAATTTCCCGTTCACACATCACTTTAATCAATTAAAAGAAAAGGCACATGGTAAATTTTGATTTCCATTTATTTTGTTTGCTATAATTGTTAGTTATTCAGTTATTTATTATTATAATACAATAAAATTTATGCTAATTGTAAATAAAATCATTTCATTTGAAAAAATTCTTTGTATTGAATTTTGTTGTAGTAAAGAAGTAATTTAAGATTATAAGAGAGATTCAATTCTTTGCATAAAGTTAAAGTAACTAATAAATGTAAATTTGTATTCATACACGCATTTAAAATTAGCTTGGGCATTTTTGCACTTTGGAAAACAAACACAATAAATCATAATTAAAACTATAAATCCAATATTTACGACAATCTAATCAAATATTGCTAAATGAAATAAAATTTGAGAAACAAAAGGAAAACCAAAAACAAAAAAAAAAAAACTAAAATAAATATGCTCGAAACAATGAATTTATAAATTGACAAACTTTTCGGAATGAAATTGAATATGCATTTTTGTTGTTGTTGTTGTTGTTGTTGCTGGTGGTGGTGAAAAACAATTTAAATACTTTGCTTATTGCAAGTGAGCGAGCAAGCGGCTCGGTTTGTGTGTTGTTGTGGACTGTGCGGGTAGTGCGGGTGTTGCATGTGGTGGCGGATATGGTTTTGTGTTAAATGGTTTAGCACAAATGTTAAATGCAATCGATTATGTAACGTTTGTTGGCAATGTTCAAATAAAGCTAAAAAAATAATATATACGCGGCCTTATATATGTTGTTAGTTGTTGTAAACACAAAAACAAATAAAACAAAAAAAAAAAAATTGACTAGAAATTAAAATTAAATTAAATGATTTATAATGCGTTAAGCAGTAACAAAAAACATTAATAATTACTATTTTAAATAATTGTTGATAATGTTTCTTTTTTACTCTTTTTTTTTTTTGTTTTATTTTAAGCATTTGAGCGAATTAACGTGTTAATTAATTATTTGTTTATCGAGTGTTTTAAAATACATTTTAAAAATTTATGTTTACATTTAAAACAACTTGTGTTAAACTTAATAATACAACTTGAAACATTAAAAACATTTTAAATAAACAACGCGTTTTTCACGCCTTTTTTTTTTGTTTTTTTTTTTTAATTATAACTAAAATGCAGTCAATTTATCATTGGAATTGTTTTTTGCCTTCATTTAAAATTTTCATTTGCTTAGAAATTAGTTAAAAGTATTTTAATTGATACGCTTAAAATTCATTTAAATATGATAAACTATTTTACTACTTTAAGTTAAAAAAACTTAATTATTTGTATTGTTTTAAAATATGTTTTATTAAGGATTTTCTATAAACGAGAAAAAAGTCTTCGTAGTCATTGTTTTTTTTTTTAACGCCCGACGCAAACAGAAGCTATTTAAAAATTACATATTGCCAGACATATGTTACAGAGAGCCAAACGCAACATACGGCAGTCATGCGTATGCTTAGTGTCGTTATTTTTTTGCAATGTTGAAGTGCCGTATGTGACATATAGCGCTTTGTAACATTGGTGTATTCAAAATTGAATTAAAGTTTTTTTTGGTGCTTGGCGTTTTTCTTCTTTTTTTTTCAACGCCCGACGCAAACAGAAGGATGTTAAAAGACATATGTTACATAGCGCCAAACGCAACATACGGCAGTCATGCGTATGCTTCGTGTCGTTTTTTTTTAACAATGTTGAAGTGCCGTATGTCATATATAGCGCTATGTAACATTGGGTTTTTAAACTTGAATTAAAGGCTTTTTTTTATGTTGGGCGTTTTTTTTTTTTAAATTTATACTTTAGTTAAATTTTTTCAATTGCCAAACGAACGCTTACACTTTCGTTACTTTGCCCTGCAATTGGGCTATAAATATGCTTTACTGTTGCTTATTTATCAATAATTATTATACTCGTAAAAGTTTTGCTCCAACCGGTTGGAAAGTATTGTGCTACAAAAGGGTTTATCTCGTTCACATTCTCGTTATAATATAATAATGATATACATATGTGTATGTGTGTGTGTATGCATGTATGTATGTAAATTTAGGATATGCAACTAAATTCATATTTTCATTATCTTATTTAAGTTTGAGTTACAGAATTTATTTCACGTACTTTGAACATGATTTTAGTAACTCAGCTTCTTCTCCTCATGCTTCGTTTTATTTAATACTTTGTTTTTGTTATAACTTATTTCTTCTTTGAGTACTTTTTTTACTTGACTTCACATGTCTTCTCGTCGTGCCGCTGTGCGCGCTTATGAAATGAGATTCACTGAAATGCTTCGCTCTTCCTGCTTGGGACAACTGCCGTCCTTTTGGTTGTAGCTGCCGTACTCACAGGTGGGCGGCTTGCAACGTCTTGCGCGTATGCATCTGCATGAATAGAATTGTTGGAGAAATTATTGTTAACAAACGAAGAAAAGCGTTAGTTTTTTCTTTCTACTGCTTTCAAAGTTGTTTGTCACTTACTTGCGATCCTGCATAGAGAAATGTTCAATGCCACGCTTGAAACGTACGCAGGCAACGTTGCTCGACGAACAGTCACAACGACATTCAAAGTCGGTCACCAGTATCCTATCGAATAGCGTTGGACAGGTGCAATTGAAGTTATCGCGCCGTAAGCCAAGGTTGATGAGCGCTGCATTAGCGGAGCCGGCATTGAGGTCATCATTTGCCAACGGAAGTGCATTTGCACCGCTGTAGAAGGCGTTCTCTGCCAACTTGGCGCGCTCGACGCAATGGCATTCGGTGTGATTGACGAACGGTATACGTTCGATCATTGTTACCTTACGTGGGCTGTAGACCTAAGGCAGCAAATGCATAGAAAGAGAATAAGACATCAATTAAAAAAACGAGGCATTTTTATTTGTCAATCTGGCAACTTTGTCACTGTCATCGATGATTACGTCAGTGTGCCTTCATCTGATATGCCATGCCATGCTATGATATGCTTTGCAATGTCTTGTTAGTTTATGTTATATGTATGTGTATGTATGTGTTAAAGAACGGCAAAAGTCTTGTTCGTTGAGTGCCATTTGGCAATTTGCGTCTGTTAAATGGCACAAATGAACAGCTGTAAATTCACGGACTTTGACTCATGTCACAGCCGAATGCTAGACTGACAGACACTCATGCCTCATGACTGGTATGGCAACCGGAGGCAACAGCAGCATTTGCATTTGAATTATGAATACGAGTCTATCTCCGTTGAAAGTTTCTTAGTTCTGTCATTTTGTGTTGTTGTTGTTTGCATTTAACTATAGTTTTCATGCTCGTTGCTCTGAATAAGTTGTCATAGTCAGTCGTGCCATGAATGACAAGTGCAAAATAATGAAATTAATTACATAAATTAAGCAAATTGTTTCATTTAAAGCATCTCGTTGATATTTTTTTATGGCTTTCAACGCTTTTGCATGACAGCAATTATAAAGTTTTTTGATTGAACGAATTATTTCAATAAATAAAAGAATTTTTATTTATTTTTTGCTGTGAAAAAATGTCTGTTTATTTTATTCTTTTGCTGCTTAATTAAACCATTGGCGGGTTTTATGTTTTTCGAATGCATATTTGTTTGCATTCAATAAATGTGCTTTGTCGCCCTCTGTCGGCCTAAATGTGCGAACGTTTTTTCAACATAACGCGCATTTACTAATTATGTAAATGTACTTTGCAGCATATTTCATATTGTGTAATAATTTCATCACATTTACTTGTAAAGAATTTACCATATGCGCAAAGACAAACGAAATTATGTGGAAGACATATATGTGTGATATTTCTTTTATTTATACATACATGTTTGTCTATAACACATAATTAGAAATACTCCAAGTCAGTACTAAAGTCTAAGCCATCAAATTATGTGCTTTCAAGTGTTTCAATGTTATCTCAATATTTATTTCGATTTTTTAACTTTTATTTAAAACTTTTATTGCGAATTTCTCATTTCCTATGCACAAATTATGCCAATTTGTATCTGCATTGTGCTGCAATCGTTAGACAAATACGAAAATCTCATGCTAATCGAGCAATTTCAAATCTCTTAAGATTTCGATTATTCGTACATAGCTAAACCACTCATTCAGATAAACTTTGTTCCGTTTGCCAAAACCAAAACTAAAACCAAAAAAAGTACCAAAGGAAAGCAAAACAATACAGTTGTACAATCGCTGCAGTCGTTATCCTTACATGTCACAATCCCTGCCAACAACATGCGTCAGGTATGTAAACCGCCGCACACCTCCTTTCGCACACGGTCTGCCGGAGTATAACAACGAATTTTCTATTGCAAGTGCATTTGTTATGAAGTTCTCAGTACGATTTAGTCGAGTCGAGTTGAATCGAGTTGAGTTGCGTTCACTTCACTTCAGTTTCGTTTAGTTTCGTTTCGTGCTGTGATATTTCTGTTTTGCTTTTGAGTTTGATAAAGCAAACTGTGCTTAACGCATTCTGACACGAATATGACATGCACCTGGGATTTTAGTGTTGCCCCGTTTCTGGTGACACATGTATCTCGTGTTCGGTATGTATGTGTGTGCGTTTCCATTGCCTGCGTTGATATTGTATTGGCATAAACTGATTCTGAAGTAAAAAGCAATACAAATGATTTTGCTCTCGCTCGTTTGCAATTTGTGTCTCAACTGTCGGTTGCCAAGCCAAGTTGAGCTGCCATGTGCGTCGTTGGTTACCACTTTTTCTGTCATTTGAAAGCGCTTGGCAACTCTATGCCGCACACTTGACGGCGTTTATTTTCGAGCTGCATGTGTGTGCTAGAATGTTGTATGTAGAGCATGAAGTTTTGGTAGCGGAAGCTCAATACCACTTGTATATAAAATATAAGCCAGCAATTGTGCATGTGTGTGTTTGTGTAATGGATTTACCTTTTGTATATGCCAAAAGGAAGTCTTGAAGATTGTAATATTATGTGTACATATATGAAAAAAGTCGTTGACCGTCTGTATGTCTGTTTGTCGGACTTAGTGTACATCATTGATATGGCTAGCGAGCTTAAGACCTGATAGAAAGTACATTCATAGCTAAACTGTAAAAATGTCTTGTTTACAGTCTAAATGAAATGTGCAATTCGTTAATCTTTCACAAATTAAAAGATTTCGATGATATCGACACTAATTAAGTGAGCATAAAATCAAATTGAAGCAATTAAAGTCATCGTTACGTTTAATTGCTTAATGGTGTTCAAACGCATGCACTCACACACGCACGCACGCGCCCGTCTTCTGTCGCTTCAATGAAAGTGACAGTTTATGATGATTATATTGCTCGTAATGATGCCAATGTTGTTCATTATTGCAATTTGAAATTGTCTTATGCAAGCCAAACAAAACAATGAACAGTGTATACAAGTCGCATACAGACAGACAGAGCGCCTGACAGATGTGTAGATAAGTGAGTGGCTTTTGCAATTGAAAGTTTTGCATGCAACCGTGTTTAATGTTGCAAGATTTAACATGTGGCAAATTAAATAAAAACGGAACGAAGCTAAGCAATTGAGCCAAAGGCGAAAAATTGAGTGGACAAGGCGAGCGAAAAAACGGCAGCCATGAACATGAAAAACAGTTGGGAGGCAACATTGGTCGAGGCTCATAATCAGATACTTCAATATTTGCAAATTTTTGCAACAGGACTGCGACACGAACGCTTTGCCAGACTTTTTGGCCAATTAACAAGTAAAAGTTGACGTTATAACTGTTTGTCCGTCTGGTCTGGTCGGTTTGGTCTGGCTTAGCCATTACCGGCGCCAATGTGTGGGCGTTCTTAGCCTCAAACCTTGTGTGATTTTTATGCTTTCGTGCTTCTCAAGACTCTTGTGTCAAATTTATGATACAATTTTTGCATATAAACAGCAAAAAAAAAAAATGCCATGGTGACGATGGCGGCGGCAAATGATGTACGAGCATGAATTTGTTGCCTGTTTGTTTGCTCGTTTGGTTTGTTTACCTAATGCGATTTAATTTTTTGTTTGTTGGCTGTCGCTTGGTTGTTGATCGTTGCTATTTTTATTATTTTTTTTTTTTTTGATATTTTGTTGCACCTTGTATTAGAAACACGAAAGTGTTCAAGTGAAAGTTGCATTTTAGAGTGGCATGAGGCGCTCACGCTTCTTTTTGCGCGGTCATTCAACTCAGAACGACGTCAACACCAATAACAGCAACAGACATAAATCTCTCATAAAATCTTAGACATTAAAGGACGTTCCACCCGTAAGCAAGGAAGCGTTTATGCCACAGTAATAGTAACTGCAGCAGCAGCAACATGCAACAGTAACCGCACAGTAACAACAACAACAAGAGCAGCAGCAGCAACAACAAAGCCAAAGCCAAACCACACAATTTTCTCAACATGAATAATGAGTAAGAATGTTGTTGACTTGTTGTTGTTGTTGCTGTTGTCGGTTGTTGGTTGTCGGTGTCGGTTGTGGCAGCCTTATGCCTTGTGCACCCATTTCTCACAGCAGCTGCTGCTGTACTACTTTAGCATCTAAGGGGGGTAGGCGTGAGGGGCGTGGCGTGACGCTGTTTGCATGGCATATGGCACTTGACACCTTTCAATGACACTTTGTCGTTCATGGCATGGGCATGGGCAACGGCTTTGCTGCTGCTGCTGCCGCCGCTGGCTGATGTCATCGTACCAAGTTTGTAAGTACATCTCGCTGACGACACAAGCTTGCCAACATTTGTGGTTTTCTATGCTTGCACCTTATTCCCTACAAACAAACACACAGACAACACACACGCACACACACAGACACAAGCTTAGGCGAAACATATTTTCTAAAGGCGCGCAAAAAAACACACGCCTTTCATCCTCTGCTTTGAAGCAAAATTTGAAGCTTTCAAATCCGTGTTATATTTTTGTGCTTTAAAATGTTCTTTTCTTCACTTTGCCAACATAATAAGGCAATCATTTTTGCGGTTTTACCGACTTTTATTACATAATTACTTATATGTATGCGTGTGTGTGTGTCTGTGTGTGTGGGAGAGCATTAAAGTTGTGCGTCTTCAAACATTTGAATGTTTAACTATGCGTAGAAGTGTTTGCGGTACTTTTGCCCCAAGTTGAAATGTTAATTTGAAGCGTTGAATAAATATTTTGAAAATGGCAGTCGCACAGCATTTTCCTTTGCCGTTTCACATGGATTTCGTATTTGCATACGCATGGAAATGACAAAAACAGAAAATGGGGGAAAAAAATGGTAGCAAAATTGAAATTTTTAATAGCTTTGGAAAGTCACAGTTGGCGAAAGGAAATCGATTTGGCATAGAATGGCTTTTGGTACTTTATGCCAGACAGTCTTTTAGTTCACCGAGCGAAGACAAACAATGCGCGACAATGCCAGAAAAAAATAATAAAATGCACTTTAGTTAAGCGAAATGAAGTTTATAAACTTAAGAATTTAAATAAAATGTTTCATGATGTATGAAAGGGCGTAACCAAAATACAATAATGAAACTGTATTTAACAAGTACCCTATAATGACTTTCATGTTTGTGAATTTGGTCTTAGTTTGTTTGTGCATAAGGAAACAACAATTTGAATAACTTCGACCATGCAATGATGAGTCAATACATCGGAGTGCAAAGGGCGGTCAGTAAATGCATGTGTGTGTGTGTGTTTGCGTCAGAGCTTCATGCATAACCTCATTGGTTATGTCGAATGCAGTCTTGTGTGCACTATTGCACTTCCAATTAGTTAGTCATTATATCGAGTAGTAGCAGTAGCATCATAAAGACAGTAAGTATGGCAATGCCACTCAAGAAAAACAACAACAACAACATATGTGTTTTGCAGTCAAGCAGCACATGTGCTCACAGAACAACTCGAGAGTAAAAGTTTTCTTGTCTGCATATTTGTGTGTGTGTGTGTGTGTGTTCATGACGACGAACGTCTGACTGAAAACAGTTGGTGCTGGTAATGCATTCGATACTTAAATAGAGCAGAGCATAAATCGATATTTATTTAAATTCAATTATATTTTATATCGAACGATCTTTAATTACAAATTTCACAATATCGTTAATTAGTCGAGACGTGTGTCAAAGGTTACAAAAATGGTTACATAATAACGATAATATTTTAGTAAGCAAAGTAAAAAAGCGAACAAAGTCCGCACACACATTATAATTATAGTTTCGGTTACGTGGCTCGCGTGTTGTTATTTAACAACATTAGAAAATCGGTTAAAACATGACAATGTTATCGCCATCCAATTAGAAGTGGTTTGTTCACTAATTTGTCATTGACAATTGAAAAAGGAAAAAAAAAAACAAACAACAACCAACTTAATTATGTTGCAATGTTGCGTTGTGTGGCGCATTCAAGCGCAGCACTCAAACTTACAACGGTTGCCGTTCACCCGCCTACACGTTTGGCTGGCGTACAATTGAAAGAATGACAGCAGAATGACGTCGGTGATTGCGACAACGACGGTGTGAGTAACGACAAAGTCATCGGATTTGTTGACATGCGCCGCTTTACGCTTCACATAGTGAGTTGTCACATTGGACAAACAAGCATGGAAATCAGCTCAAGCTCAGCCATTATAAGAGGCCGTCAAGCGCAGCCTCAAGCCAACAAAATGAAAATAAGTTATTTTTTATTATCATGGCAAAGATAGGATTTTGAAATAAAATTGAAAGTAACAATTTTTAAAGAGACATTTTGTTTAGAAAAAAAAACGTTGGTAATCCTTTAAAGAGTTGCCGTCAAACTCAAGGTTGATGTTAAAAATTTAAAGATATGTAAAGATATTACAAAACTCAACACAGTTTCAGTACTTTGTTCAAAGAAGTCTTGATATTTTTAGTAAGAATTATCATAAATGTTTGTATAACGAGCATAAGTTCTTTGTTAGGTCTTTCTTTTCATTTCCTATAATAAAATTTCCATTCACTTACATAGAAGCTAAGATTTACGATGTCCGTGTGCTTGGGGGCGCAGATGTGTGAGCTCTTGCAGCAACCGGTGTCCTCGCCGCAGCGATGCAACACAGTACACATGGGCGCGTAACGTTTCGTGGTCTCCTTATGAATGCGAACAACGCGCGGCTGCGGTTGATGGCACTTCGTCTTCGCATACATTTGGTGTATATGGCGGTCGGCCAGTGCTGCAAAATGTCACAAAGCACAAGTTGAATGATTGTTTTTTAGTTTTTCTTTTTTTTCTTTGCGTATATCATTTATCATTTTTCAAAGTGTTACCTTTTTCTTCGGTATGTCTGTTGGCGTATACTTGATGTGAGACGGCCTCTGGTGTACCAAGTTCAAGTTCCTTTTGAACTGTAACCGAGCCTTGAGTGTAACGCGTGTAAATATTGTCCGTGTTCTGTAAAGAAAAGAAAAGCCATAAAATGTTGACAGAGTGTTGACTTTTGTGAATCTACAAGATTGATCATGCACAAACTTTAATTATTCAATATGTTATGTGTTTTATGTTGACCTTATTTTTGGGTAAAATGCTAGTTTTCGCACATTGTCTCATGACATGAAATTCATGGCGCCTCACAAACGGCTTACCCACATTGAAGCGAGATTTACTGTTTCTTTTTTTTTTGGGTTTTAAGTCTTTTTTAACTAATCCCCAAAGAGCGAACCTCGGCAGCCATGCTTGACAGCTCAGCACGTCCTTTAGTTTGTGCCTTTATTTATTTGTTTGTTTGTTGTTTTTTCTTTTGTGTGACACTTGTAAGAATAATAAAATATTTTAAAGCAACAATTTCCCCAATGTAGAATTGCTTGCAACTTCTCCCCGTCAGTCACATTGCCAACGCTTGCTGTCAACGCTTTTGGCTGCTTGTGTGTGCATGTGTTGTTATTGCTGATGTTGTTATTTCGCATATAAGCCAACATAATTTACAAGCAAGCAAACAACAACAAGAACAATGCCGCAAGCATGTACAACTGCACTTATAAGGCAAAATTCAAAACAAAACAAAAAAGTCCAAAAATAATTAAGTGCCCTGAAACCACTGAAAATGTAATGCAACATTATCATAATAATTAATAAAATTTGCTTATGGCATGCATGAATCTTCGTTTTTGGCGCCCGTCTCACCCCATCGGCCAGCCTTCAAGCGCACACTGTTTTCCATAGAAATAACAAGAAGAAAAAGAAGAAGACAACAAAATGTTCAGTGTTGCCAAACAGGTGTTTCACAGCACTTGTCTCACACATGTATGTATTGTCTGACGCGCTGACAAGAATAACAGAGAAATTTTCTTTTTGTGTTGACAATAATCGCTCGGCTTTTGTCGTCGTTGTTGTGCATTCGCATTCCTCTGTTTCGTCGCCGCCTTCCCCGCCCTATGGTTCACTTGACATTTGTCATGAGTCACGTTAAGCACTTCAAGTGTTGCGTACATATGCGTCTGAGTGCGCACAGCAATGAGATACTTTCCAGTCAGAGTTTCACTAAATTATGATGTGTGCTGCCTGCTTATGAGATTTTTAATGAATTTCTTTCGCAACTTTTTTTTTTGGTTTAAAATTTAGAGGAATTCTTAAGCGCAAACATAATAATAATGATAATAATAATCTTGCTCTACAAATGCGTTAAATGTGCACATGTGCGTTGCTTTTATAGAATTTTATGAGTTGATCTTCATAATGTAAGTAGGTCAATGACATGTTGGAAATTTCTGAACATTTTAACGTGTATTAAATAAGTAAAGGAAAGTATCTGTACCAAACGGGGATTTTTATAATTTCGCTTTACTTAAGAAGGCATAATAAGTACCTTAAAATAACAGCACTGTAATAATTGTGGAAGATGCTCCTCTGTTTACCAGAATACTTAAATTGTTGCTCGAATTTGTTGTGGGAAACGCACGTTTAGTGATATAATATACATATTATATTTTCAAGAATAGTACATCTTACTTACAGGTAATTAAGTCAACATAACCTAAGCGAAACCAAGTGCAAAGTGTTCTTTGGCAGCTACTCATGTGAATAAGCGAACGAACTAAAAATTTCGAAGCATAATTTGTGTGTCCTTATAAAACACCTACGATATATAACACACTGTGGTCCTTGCACAACTCACTACCTTTATTGCCCATAACAGTGTTGGTAAGCAGACACAAAAAATAAAAACAAAGCTCAAAGTTGATGTAATGAAGGAAAAACAGTTTTCGTTGGCCATCAAGTTGAAGTGCATTTATTTGATGCAATTGCCGGCAATAACCAAAACGCAATAAAATTGCCATGCCATTCGGCCGTGCACTTCAAGCGACAATTTGTCACAATTTTTATGCTGTTGGCGTTACTCGCAGCCGTGTCCCGTGTCCCGTTTGCCATTGCCTGATGCTTCATGCTTCATGCCGTGACAGTTGCCATTGTTTTCTCTGCTTATTTTTTGTTATTGTTACAAGTTGATTACCCAAAAAGAAAAGAAAAAACAACAAAAAAATTCAGGAGAGAAAAACTGGTCTAGCTCGGGCAATGCTAACGTGGCTGCCACACGAGGCGACGGCATACAAATGTAGACTTTGTTTTATCTTTTTTTGGTTTCGGTATTTCAAGAACAATGGCAGAGCGAAAAACCATTGACAGTTCGCTCAATAAACTTTGGCAGACAATGGCAGCAGCCAACACAACAACAACAGCAGCGGCAACTATCACAACAGCAACAACAACAACAACAACAACGTTTCAGATTTTCATGTTGCAGGCAATGAGCAAAATTAATGAGCAAAAAAGTGAGTCATTTAAAAATGCGATAGTGTGTGTGTGTGTGTGTTGGGCTGTGAACTACCGTGTGGCATTATATTAAAAATACTTTATAAAATCTCTTTCGTTGTTATGCCATGGAAAATGAAACACATTTCGTTTAGAAAAAACACAGAAAAAATATTTTTTTACTTTAAACTTTTACCGACATTTGGCCATTTGATAAAATTAGTTTAAAGAATTTGTAATATAATCTTTTTTTGGAAGTAAGCAGAAGGGCAAAAGATTCTTTTTTTGATTAACAAAGAACTAAAGTTTGATTCAGCAAAATTCTATTTATGCACACACACATGTACACTTATGTCTATAAATAGAAATGGTATATATGTGTATGTGTGTGTGTGTATTTATGTTGCTCTACTTAATGTAAGTACTTCTTGAACTGAGTGTGGATTAGAGTGTTGCCACGATAATAAATATCGAGTTCAATGCTCAACTGAACTATCAAACTTCATGCCATAAATTGGGCGCTTTTTGGTATATCTTTATGCCAATTCATTATATATTATATATTAAATTAATTTATTAATATTATATATTGAAATTAATATATAACATATAATATAGTTATAAGAAGTAACTGAGAATATATATATAGTTTTCGACGTTTCGTGAACCGGAAGACGGTCGTTGAGGGAATGGCGAGAGATGAGTAGTAGTCAAAAGTTTCCTATTGGCATTTACTTGCATTAATGGTCAATCCATTTTTATACTCTTCACGAAGTGAAAGGTATTATAGTTTTGTCACGAAGTTTGTAATACCCAGAAGGAGGCGTGGCCGACTATACAATGTATATATATTCTTGATCAGGATGACAAGACGAGTTGGTATAACCATGGCCGTCTGTCTGTATGTATGCATACTACTCCCTCAGTTTTGAAGCTGACCTGAATGCACAGACCCTAGTATTTTATTACGATGACACATTCGTCGGAACCAGTGAGATCGGACCACTGGAACTGGTAGCCCCCATACGAAAAGAAGAAGAAAAAAAAAAATTTAAATCGTTGAATGAAAAACTTTTTTCCAAGATAGAGCGCTGAAATTATACAAGTAGTAGTAAACCAAGTAGACCAAAACCAATAGTTTCCAGTTTTGAACGGCGCTAGTTCTTCCCTAAAGAATTACTCAATCAACTGTGGCTCTTCCTTGGACGCCTTTCAGCCAGGAGAGAAGCGAAAGCTGAAAACTTGGTGTTACAGAGCAGCAAAGACGGGGGATGTTGCTGGCCTCCATTTGACCAGTTTGATATCTAAGCCGCGCTGCGTTCAGAAAGATGGTTAGGGGTGGCAGGACCCTCAAGGTCCTCTTTGGTAATAGCGCCGCTCAGATAGAGTGGTGGTAGAGGGATTAAAACGGTGCTGCCAATGAAAGTACGGTTTTCAAATGATTTTCGTGCTCGTCAGGAGTTGAAGACATGGATCAATATATAATCGATATAGCAATAGACATAGTCGAAGCCTCTGAAAATACTGTCCATAAATCGTTGGAATGTTTGCGTGGCGTTTTTGAGACCAAATGGCATATACAGGAACTCAATAAGTTCAAGTGGTGTGAAAACAGTTGTTTTTTTAATGTCTTCGTCAGACATTGGTATTTATATACCAACATAATTGTTGATCATCATTGCTTTTTTTGCTGATGTAAGCTCAAGGAGAATTTGGACTAATCTGTATGCATGCAGCCTAACGGATAACGAAGGATAAGGACCAAGATTTAGAACGCCAATTAAACGAAGAGGATGGAGAACGGTGCGCGGTTCAAATAAAATCAATTATTTTGGGAATGATCCAGTTGAAAGGTGCAGGATAAAGTGGAGCCAAAAATCTTGCCGCCGAAGTGGTCAAACGCTTAATAAATATATTTATTTGTCTCCATAAATTAAAATGACGGTGTAAATTTACTTAAAACAACATTTTATCATTTGTTTCCGATTAAAACAATGAAGAGGACGACAAAGAGTGTACCAACGACGATTATTTAAAAAAATTGAGTTAATAGAAACAGTGCCCAATGCTGCAGACATATGTAGCACACCTGGTTGCTTTTGATGTGATCAAATCATTGGACATACAGAAAAACTGACAAAATTGTAGACGCAGGACAAAATACATAACAGAAACGATAACAAAAACTACAACATCGCGAAATATTCTCCGTTGTTTTGGTGTACATTTCTCGTTTTTGGATTTTATTGAGACATATTGCAATGTTTTCAGTCCCTTGCCAAAATCAAAAAATTTCAAGAAGTCCAATTGCATTATCGTAATTTTTATGCCCAATGGCTTGAGCTTAAGACATCTACAGAAGAAATAGTAAAGGATTCAAGTCAGAATTTACGAAAACTATTGGAAATAAAATTTTTAATTCATTGAACATACAGAAGAACTGACAAAATTGTAGACACAGGACAAAATACATAACAGAAACACTAACAACGCCAACAGAACATCGCGAAATATTCTCCTTGTTTTGGTGCACATTCCTTGTTTTGGGATTTTATTGAGACATATTGCAATGTTTTCAGTCCCTTGCCAAAATCAAAAAATTTCAAGAGGAGCAATTGCATTATAGTAATTTTTATGCCCAATGGCTTGAGCTTAAGACATCTACAGAAGAAATAGTAAAGGATTCAAGTCAGAATTTACGAAAACTATTGGAAAAAAAATTTTTAATTCTAAAGAAATGCGAACAAAAATATTGTTAAATAACAAATTCGTAGTTTCTTGCCTTCTTTTGGACCCCTGTTTTCAACACATATATATTGTCATCGCAACAAAAAAATGACGCAATAGGAGAGTTTGGGCTCAATTGTATACACGTGGCAAAACAGACAAAGAAATACGTCAAGATTTACAACATAATAAGCACATCGTGGTCGTTTCTGGTGAAACCGCAACCACATATTTTATGTACTTAATTTTCCATAATTAATCATGCAATTATGCTATTTTAATAATAAAAAGTAAAACCAAGATTTACAACGCCAATTAGAAGAGGAAAATAGAAGAGAACGATGGCACATGCGTCGTTCTCGAAGCTTCGTCAACCGGAAGATGATCGTTGATGGAATAGCAAGAGATGAGTAGTAGGTAAAAATCATCCGCTGGTACGAATTATCGATAACATGCTCGTCGCTATTCTTCCTCCAGTGTTGTTACAGCTTCGCCGAAACAACGCCCCCTACCGCCAACAAACCAAAAACAAAATATGAACTTAGTGGCTCGCCTATTTTTTTTTTCGCTCTTTATGAGGACTTGTTTTTGCTGTTTTGAATTGTGTGTCAGAAATCATTGGAATCGACAATTTCTCCTTTTTGTGTGTTTTGTATGTTTTTCTGTGCCACCGCCACTTTTTTGTTTGAGTCGTTTAATCCTTGTTGTTGTCTGAGGTTTACGACTTTTATGGTCTTGTTTGTTTGTTTTGGTTTTTGTTTCGCTTCGCTTCGTTTGGATTTTTATGCCAAAACGACTGCCAATATTTTTATTTTCTGTCCTTTGCCGCACTGCTCAGCTGAACGCAATTCAACTCAGCTCAGCTCTTCAACAACTAACAATCGTTTCCTGTGGCGCTGCTGTGCCTTTTGATAAGCGAACATGTTGTTTATTGTGTTGCCATTCCGCGCTTGGTTCATGGTCAAAATGAGGTCAACAATTTCGTTTAATGACTTTTAGCTATTTGTGCACTGAACTTTAAAAACAAAAGACAACAAAAAAACAACAGCAAAAAATATGTACAAAATTATTGTAGCATTAATTAAAACGAACTTTGCAAAAAAATTATAAAAACTTAAAAAAAATGCTGTATTAATTATGCAACTGCAAAGCAAAATGTTAATTAATATTTGATTTCGTTTGATATATAAGCAATATTGTGTCATTTTGAGCGCTTTGACGTTATTCATGAGTTTCCAATTTATTTTATTGCATTTTAATTAATAACATTTGTTTGCATTCATGTTGAATAACAAATTTCATTATTGATAATTTTCATATAATAAATGCGCGCAGCATTCAAACTGCAGATGAGAGAACTGCAGTTCAGTTTTGGTTCTCTTCGTTGCGTTTCACATCAGTTGAGGTTCATTAGCCTTTTCACTAAACTCATCAGTTGAAAAAACAATAAAACTGTCGGCGGCTTTTCAACTCGTTCGGTACGGTTTTCTCCTCCGCTACACATGAACAAAAAAAGTATAAAAAGTATACTCCTTTGTAATTTGTGCTCGTGAAAGACAATTGGAAAACAATTCCCAAACAATAATGTTCATTCTTGCGAAGCCAAAAACAACAAAACAAGTGAACATACTATCCAAGCGAGCGTGCGCGACTTTCAAATACCCTGCGTCATTAACTATGTGGAGCTATTTTGGGGTGTGGCAACGCTTCGTTTTTGATAATAAACATTGCTGCTCTAATTATCTCAACGCCACATCAATCAACATTTTCTATTAATGCAGCGCATCAAATTGTCGTCTATAATCGTACAGAACATGCTTGTTTGTTGGCAATGCAATTGGTCGGAGTGCATTTTAGGGATTAGTCTGCGGTTTCCTGTGAAGATAAATAACTGAGCTAATGATAAGCGAAGTTACAGGTAAACGTCAGCAACTCAGCAAGGAATTGTTGTTCTTTTTGTTTAAAACCAAAAACACAAAAAAAAAAAAATACTACTTTTGTATTATTTGATGAGCATAAAAATCGTGTTGAATTTTACGCTCAAATAAGTTTCAGTAGCTGAAGGGTAATTCAATCTCTATGAAAAAGTTGCTGTCAAGTTGAGTTTGTTTAAACATGGCGTAAAATTCATAAGAAATGATGTTGGAAGCGATTATGAATTGTTTTAGAAACTCGTAATTAAAAACAAAACACAATCCACAATTTCCAATAGCATGCCTGTTAAAACTATCGAGTATCGATAAGCGTTTATAATTAGTGAAGCAACAAATTTTGATAACAACGATTTTTGCGCATTGTTTGTTTTTCCACTTTGTTTTGCAGAAACGAATATTTAACCCGTTGCACATTTAATTTGAAAGAAGTTTAAAGCAATTTAAAGTTGGTCTGTGCCTTTTTTATAGCTGTTGAAAAGCCACACCCTTTGCACAGATACACAGCCGCAGCCACATGTGCAAGTGCAAATGCAAATATTACATTGCAAGCGAGGGACGTTTTAACACAAAAAGGTAATTTTTCTAACTCAGTTTTGATGACGTTGCCAATGATTGTCATGTCAAATTGGCGCTATGCAATATGCAACGCGCCCAACTAGCAAACAAGTGGTGGCCTGGCCGAGTCTGCGCTGCGCTGGTCTGGACGTGGACGGCCACTCTTCTGCATAATCAAACTGTGCAAACATGTATTATGGCCGGATATAGACGGCGGCGACTGCAGAGCAATTTGTGGTTCGTCAACGCAGACAACATGTCAATCAACATGATGGGTTGGTTGGCTTTTGTCGCACAGCAGGCGACGTGCGGCGGTCGGGGCATGGCGCTCGACAGTCTTCGGCATTGCACATTGCACAGAGCGTGTGTGCTTAGAATATTTAATTAAAATTGTAAAGCGCAGCAACTTTATCGAAAAAAAAAAAAACCAAATACAAATTTGCAAAAAAGTGATACAACGCACGCAATGGTGAGTCATCTTTAATATGCAGATAAATGTGGTGTAACACGTCGTAGCAAAGCCCATAAAATATATGTATATGAATAGCAATGATCAGTAGACTAAAGTAATCGATCGTGTCATGCATGTCTGTCCTGCCATTCCGTTGTATCTCATGCACATAAGTAACTCATTCATTCAGTTGATAGCACAGGCCATGCCAAGCTACTTAAGGCTTAATTGGCATTTTGGCACGTGCGTCAAACATTATAAATTATCCTCGCGAACCAAAACGTCTGTAATACAAAAGCGTATTTGCACAGTTTGGCGAAATACAAACGAATAAAGTTGCCAACAAAGCGCGCAAAATAATTTCATCAAAATGAAGCCGACGGCAATTTTGTTTTTGTGCTTAAACGCATTTGTGCCGAAGCAGCGACAAAAAGCGTTTGCCGTCAAACTGCATTGCGACATTTTCCGGCTTAAAACTTAATTAGAAGAAGCATTTAGCATATGTGCGGGACTGTGTGGTCATAACTTACGGCAATGTCGAAGCTGTGCGTGCGTCTGTGTGTGTGTGTGCGTGTGCCAGCATAATGAAGAGAGACATGCGCGGTGACAACAAAGTCGTTATGAATAATTTACAAAGAATTCGTCGGCATATGAATTGCAATTGTTGCAATCATAAATCTCAGTTGTAAATATTGCCAACAAACAACAACATTTAAGATAAATATTTTTCTGTCTATACAGCAACAACAACAAGTACAACATTTGCCAAAGCAAATCTCAGTCAATGAGTCGCCGCCGCTTGCAGCCGTTGGCATTTGCCTGAAGCTGACCTTCGATATTCAGCAGGTGAAGCTGAGCAGTTCGCTGAACTGAACTGTACTGTGTTTGAGTTTGAGTTGAGCAGAATTGAAGGGAGCACAGCAAAATGCTGCGATGACGTTATGCTTAAAATTTGGCAACTGTTCGGCCGAGTCTACGCTTGTGACAGCGACTGTGATGGCGACTGCGACTGCACTTAACATCAATCAGCCTTTAACGACTGTCACTTTGTCGCTTTCAAATGCAAATGTCGGCAATATTAATATTTTTTTTTTTCTTCTTTTTTCACTCAGGCGTGGCACAAATAGCGGTTTCATTAAGCAAGATTTTAGATTTTTTACTGTGTAAATATTGTATGCAATTTGTCACGATGCATGCAAAGGCCAGCCGGAGGTCGCGGCGACCACACAAACTGAGATACTCTTAAAAAGCAAGGTAACTCAAATCAATTTTGCGATTTTCAACTGTCTAAGCATCGATCTTTCTGTCAATTACGCAAATTCGAACATGTTAGTTCAGATTTTCACACGATTGGAGCAAACATCGATAAAGGCATGCATAGAACACTGCAGACGTTAGGAGAGGCTTGAAAAATTGGATAAGGACTTCCATAGGAATTTTTAAATTCTAAAATAGAACACAGAAAAAGAACATATCTCAAAGAAATGTTCTTCAAAAAGCTTTTTTCATATATAATACATGAGAGCCTTTAATAGCGAGAAGTGTTAACTGTGCCAAAGCTGGGAAATGTTAACTTTTTCTTTCTTCCATTGAAAATTGATTGCTCAACAATGAACATGAATTTCGCTTTGCCATTCATTTCAAACTAACCAAAAAAAAAAAAAAACCAATTCAATAGTTAACGGAATAATTTATAGACTTCAACATTAATTGTTGTATGGCCAAACCAAATCAATTACAAACTTTTTACGAATGTTTAAGGCAAGCAATAAAATAGAGCCAACAATTTGTTGTAATTTAGTTGAAGATACGCCAAAATTAGAGCGCGAGGAGATTGTTTTGTCGGCAAATAATTTCGCACAAACGCAAACGTTTTGGCGGAAAAGAAAAATGCATTCAAGATAAGTTGAATTGCTTAATGAGTGAAGCCGTAAAGCCGTGGAGTTGTGAAATTGTTTCAATTTGAAATCTAAAAGCGCCAATTATTCACTTAGCCGCGACGCCCACGCAACTATTGACAAATTGACGGCACCGTAGACCGAAGACTGAAGACTAAAGACCGAAATCCGAGAGTTGAAAAAAAAAAACCTTAGGCGGAAAACGGAAAATTGCGCCAAGCCCCGAAAAAGCAACACGAAAATAATAATAACAATAATAATAGGCGGAAAAGTGAAGTCAAGTGTCAAAAATAAATTGTACAAAAGGGCAATAATTTGAGAATTATGCATAAAGTGAGAAATAAAAGAGAATTTACCGAAAAGAAATTACAGAAACGCCTCAAGTTACATAAAATAATACAATTGGGCGCAACGACATGCCAAATAAAGCGACAAGAATTAAACATTACTATTTTTTTTTTTTTGTTGGTTTTTTTGTGTGTCAACTTATGCCAGCGAGCCAAGCCAAGCCAAGCCAAGTGAAGTGAAGGCGAGCCGAGCCGAGCCAATTTGTGGCAGCGTGGCACACACAATGCCGGCCGAGAAGTGAAGTTGGCACGCGACAATTAACGCTTCATTTATTCATTTCAGTCTTGCGCACATTTTGGGCATAAAAAACAAGGCGCAAGAAGCTTTAATTAAACAATTATCGTATATATGTGAGTTATAATTGCATTGTAAATCACAAAAAAAAAAAATGCCCTACAAGAAGAGCTTCACTGCTGTGTGGAATGTTGTATTGAAGCTGGCTTGAGGCAAACATGAAATGTGTGCGCAGCATGTTGAGCATCATCAAGTAGGTGTCATCAATGACAGAGCCCTACAAATTAGTGCAATTTAGCCAACGATTAACGTACAAGAGACAACAACTAACAAATGGCCGCCGATCAATTTGAAACCTACGACTACACTGTGACAACAATTTGACAAAACAACGCATAAAAGTCAACGACTTATATGGTTTACTTTCGTGTTTGTTGATTTATAAATTAGCATTTAAGCAGCGAAGGGTTTTCATTGAACTTTTGTTGCTCGTTAAACCGTTGACATTCTAAAACAATAAACCGTTTGGGCCAGTGGCTTCGCATAACTCAATGATTAGTTTAGTATGTTTAATTGAAAACAAATTTAATGTCTTCATCGGATGCCACCATGCAACTGAGCGCGTAATCTGAGCTGCACATTGCACACAGGCAGTTAAGCAGCCAGCGAAGCGAGTGAGTGAGCAGCCGCGGATAAGCTCAAAGAAATAGAAATGATCATTAAATTAAAGCTGCCACAAATTCGGTTAACTGATTGAGGCAAACTGGGAAATTCGATTAAAATCTTGCTGACTGTCAGCGGGCAACGAGCAAGACGTGAAACGTATAGAAAAAAAAAAAAGCTATAATTACAGAAATAATATTGAGTAGATAAACCGACAGTTGGCGGGGCAATTTGAAGTTGTCAACATGCTTAGTCATGGCGATCGTTTGGCTGTCTATAAGACTTCTAAACACTTTCGCTGTGTTGCCATTCTACATGCCACAACTTCTTCAAGCAGACTCATGGCATTTAGTTGCCTTACATTAAGCGGAAAAAGTAACCTTAGACTACAGAAAATTATACTTATAACTATGGGCGGATTTACTTTTCGTGATTATATAAAGCCTTTAAATGCATTATGAGTTACTCTTGTCTACGGAAAGACAGGCAAAAGACTACTGACCTTAATCCCCCCGTACACATCTTATCTTTTGCTTACACATAGCTGAGATACATTTGCGCGATATGACAGCAGCGAATGTTGCTGTGCTTTGCAGTTATTTATTTACATAAGACATGTCTGGCAGCAATTAAATGCAAAGAAGTATTTTTTTGTTTTCGGCATAACTTCAATAAGAAGTTGCATTGAAATGTGCAAAGTGCGCGAGTATTATGAAAAGATATTTTATATTTCCGCTTTTGCTATTGAATTGCATTGAAATCTGTTGCAACAATTGTCTTGTTTAGATCAACTTATTTGGCCGCGCTATGGGAGTTCATCTAAAAATACACAGGAAAATTCCAGGCGTAAATAAAAGCTTTGGAAAAGTAACCATAAGGCAAGTTTTGATGAACTATAATCAGGTAAAAATGCATTCGAATTATCTCGTAAAAAGAGCAAAGGCAAACAGTGATTATACTTAAATTCTTTTGGTTTTCACTTTTACATTGAAATGCATTAATGCATTGGCGGGTTGAGGGGCACTAATACCCGTTTGAAGTATACATTTCATTATGTGATAACTGTGGGATTAGTTGGCGCTTTTTAAAATCGATTTATTCATAAAAAAAATCGTTAAGTGAGAAATTCCAATTTGTTCACTTAAAAAATTTATTTAAATTATTGAATGTGTCTCCAAAAAAATATATACAGTACAAACTCGATAGTTTGGACACCGCCTGCCCTTTTTGTAATTGCATGTTTCGGATTTTATTTAAAGATATTTTTTATTAATTATTCTTATTATCGACACTGTACTGTAATGCAAAAAGGGTTATATTGCAGAAAAAAACAACATGTTAAAATATTCATTGAGCCAACAAAAAAATCTGTTAAAAAAAGAAATGTTTCCCTAAGTAGCCCCTACAATGCCAGCTGCTACGCCGCCTGCCTCGCCTCTTGGTCGACTTACCACATGACAATTGGGTGTAAATGAGATGAAACGCATGCAGTAACGGCACCAACCGCACCCTTTTGAATGGCATAGGAAAGCGAATATAAAAACAAATTAAGCACAGCGCCAACACACTAAACGCCTCAAGGCTTCGTAAAAAAGAACCAAAACGAAACGAAACGAAACGAAAAAAAAGAACGAAACGAAACGAAGGGGAACACAAAAACTTAATGCTTGTTTACTCAATTGCATTTTCCAAATGTAAATTGCGCTTGTGTGTGTGTGCGTGTGAATGTGACGGCGACGGTAACGGCAATGATGATGACGCGTGCTTTACGAAACTAATGAAGAAGAAGCAGCAGCAACAGCAGAAAAGTTCGATTGATGCGATCGTAAATTGCGTAAAAATATCAAAAGTGCTTAAAGAAAACTGATTGGAAAACGAGAAAAAGTACAACAACAACAACAACAACAAGAACAACAATCATTTACTATTAGAAGATTTAGTTGTGCTAAGGCGCTAAATTGGGTCATGTCATTTTCATTTTTGACTGCTGCAGCAAACATTCCAACATACATGTTTGTACATGCATACACACACACACACACATATATAAATAATGTCCGCAATGCAGTTTCAATTTGTAGCCATTTTGGCGTAAAGCTTAAATATACAACATTTACGGCTTGAAGTATTTTAATCTAAGCTTTTTGATCTTGATTGCGGCATTTAATAGAAAATAATTAACTGTCCAGTAGAGCGTCAAGTGTGCATGTGTGTGTGTGTGTGTGTGTGTGTTTACATGTGCATGCATTGGAATGCACAAGTTAAATAGCAATTGTGTCTCAACAATTATCGCGCAAAAGCAATTAATATTAATGTAAACATTTTTGTCATGCATTACTCATGTCTCGCTCAAAGACTTTCTTGTTGGCTTCTTCAGTACTCACCTCATTCAACTTCGCTGGCGTACGAATTTCGGCTTTGTTCGTTTGTATCTGCGCCAAGAGCTCCTTTTGGCGTTGCTCCTGTCGCAAATGATGCTCGTGTTCGATCTTATTCCATTTCTCATTCGAGAAACCCTCCTCTTCCTCGTTGTTTTCATTAGTCGACACTGGCCTCTTCAACTTACGCTCCTCAATTGGCTTCGGCTGTTGCTCCTTTTCGGCGCTTTTCGTTTGGAAATTCTTAAAGAAATTCGTAAATAAGTTGCGTTTAACAGATGCCTTCTCTGCGGGCGATGAAATGCTTGGAAATTCATTTTGACTGTCAGCTTCTTCCGACTCGGTGGCGTCATCATCGCTGGCCACCAGCTCATCGCCAACGTGCTCAGCGGCCGTGTCGTCATAATCATCCATGTATTTCATAGGTTTCATTGGTTTGTCAACGACATAGTCGGCTTCTTGACTGGCCACCGGCTGCTGCTGCAATTGCTGCTCTGCTGAGTTTGCCAACTTCAAAGAGAAACGATTTCCGCTATGAGAGCTTTCGCGCATTTGCTCCGTTGAGTATTCGTCAAAGTCATTGTCATTGAATGGCCGATTGTCATCAGCAAACTGAAGACTCAAACGATTGTTTGCCGTTGCTTTTTCTGTTGCTGTTGCTGTTGCTATTGCTGGCCATATCCTCGGGCTGTGCGTTGTTTGAGTCGACCAACCGTTGATGCTATCACGATCGAAATAACGTTGCGTCTTCGTCTGATTCCATGGCAATGGCGGCGGTCCCTCGGTCGCAAAGTGGCCAAGCATTGTTGTTGTCGTTGTCGTTGCTGTTGTTGTTGTTGTGGTTGATGCTTGCGGCAACTTGGCAGCGGCATAGCCGAACCGATGGTGCTGATGACGCATGGCGGGCTTAGCATGTTGCGCCCACGCTTGGTGTTGTGATTGCCGATTGTGATGCCGCAAATGATATTGCTGAGGGTGTTGCTGTTGGCTGATTTCATATTGCCGCCGCTGGTGCAAATGCTGCTCATGGCGCAGATGATGATGCTGCTGTTGTTGTTGTTGCTCACTTTGTGCCGCGTTAAATTGTTGCAGTCGTAGATTTTTATTATAATCATCAGTTGCCGTTGTTATGGGCGATGTTGTTGTTGCCGCCGCTGCCGCCGCTTCTAAGAAGTTTTTATCGCGCTCCTTCTTGAAGTCATCAACCGCCTTCTGTATGCGTTGCTCATAGTGCTCTTGATGACGCAGCGAGTGTTGCCTTTGCGGTGTCGCCTCCGCGGCCAAGACTTCGACAACGCCGCGACCCGATGCCGCTGCCATGAAGGCAACTGCAATGCTCGGCTGCTGCAACAAGGCCAGCAATGTCAGCGCACAGCTGAACAGCGCAGATTTATGCATTTTTTTTCTTGCTGCGCTTTGGCAGACGTGCAACTCTAATTAGGCTTTACTGCTTTGTTGCAAGTTTAGAGCAAAATAGTTGTTGATTCTGTTCGTGGGTTGTTTCGAAATTAGAAAATATGTGCGCGCTTTTCTTATTCGTTGATGTTCTGCACTTTTTTTGAACTTTTACGGAATAACAGAAGAGCACATTTAAAATTTAACTCAGAAATCAGAAGTAGTTGGTTTTTTTTTTGCTTTTGTGTTGTTGTCGTCGTTTGCTTTATGCATAAAAACAAAAAATCACATTAAGAAACAAAATTATTTTCTGTAAACGTTTAATAGCTTTTAATATTTCACAATATTATTTTTTGTTGTTTCTGTTTTTCTTCTTTTTGGAAATTTTGTTTTCAAGAAGTGCGCGTCGTCTCAATGAATGAATGAATTCTTATTTGCACTTGTTGGGCAATTCACACACACGCACACGCACATACACTGATACACGCACACGCATACGCACACTCAAACGCGATACTTTGGCAGACGTGCCTAATGTGTATGATTGCCAAATTGCTTTCAAACAGCGTCGATTCACCTACAAAATTCAACGAACGGAAGCAAAGCAGACACACGAAAGGCGAAACACTTGCAACTTCTTCTTTATTTTTTTCTCACCGACGTGCTTCCTTTTCTAGTCGCCTACACACGTACGCACACACACACACACACACACACACAAGCACAAGCAACTGCACAAAGATGCGCCAATTTGAATGCAAAAAAACACAAAGTAAATTTAATAATTGCTCACTTTTTAATTCTTTGTTCAGCTGCTTTTGCTATTGTATTTTTGTTTTATTTGTTGCATTTATTTCACAGTATTTAAATGACTTTACACATTTCGTTATTGGAGTTTTGCCATTACTTGAATTATTATTCAATGATTTATTTCAATTATCACTGATTCAGTACGTTTTTCAGATTTACCGCGCTGGAACTTGCTCGAACCACACACAATAAGACGCTGATAACAACAAATGCGTGCGTCGAAATAACGCCAGACACAAAGCGCCTGTAAAAGCACGAAACGTTTGGAAAAACGAAACAAGCGTATTAGATTGCCGTATGTTTGCTTGACACACAAAGCACATACGCTAATGCATGCCGCGTTGTAATACGAATTGTTGCAACTTATTTTGGCTTGAGAGCGGCGTGCATATTTAAATGTTGCGCTACATTGTTGCTGTATGCATTTTATACGTTCTTCAATTGGCAACAAGTCAGCTGCTTGAATGCGTTTGCAACATGTTGAGTCATGCAACTGAAAAAAATGTCTTTTGACTTACCTTTGACTTTTAAGTCGTGCAAACTGAAATAAAACCGAAATAAACTAAAAACTGAACATTAATAAAATTGTTTGCCAATATTTTGGGCGTGGTAGCTTATTGGTGTAGCGTATTATATTGTCAAGTACACGCAACATTGCCGATCTTACATGGTTTTTCGTTTGTCTAATAAGAAGTAAGCGCACTTGATTCATGTGCCTCGCTGAAGTCACGTATCAAAAGACTAAATCAGCATTGGCATGACTAACAAAATGGGCGAAGCCAACATTGCCCAATGACAGTTTCGTTGTCTTCCTGATGTGTCTGACATTATTGTCACCTGAATTGATGGCATTATGAATATTGCGGCATAATTTTGACGCAATCATTGTTTATTATTAATTTAATGCTTTGGCCCGCATTGGCAGCGAGCAAAGCGCGACTTTTCTTATCAAAGTTATTTCACTTATCTTTGCAAACTAATTTACAGAACTGTACATATATTTTTGTGCGTCTGTTTTAAGTCTTAAATTGTTGACTTGTCTTAAATGCAGAAACATTTAAAATGAATTACTTCCTAACTCTTCTAAAAACGGCGCTGGAGAGGCCAAGACAAGGCAAGACAAGACACAAACAAGACAACAGAGCCACAACCGAGAGTACAACATTTATAACATGACAAGCGAAAGCAGCGCGTAAATGTTTCTTTGCCTTCAACAGCGCTGCGCTGCGAAAGTGTCTTAATAAGCCAAGATGGCGAGCAAGAGGGCGGAAGTCCTTTGAGTGTCTGTGTGGTTCCTTTTCGTCTTTCAATACAAGCAAAGGCGAGGCATGATAAACGCAGCCAAAGAAAAAAGAAATGACGGCAAAAAAACGCAAAAACACAAAAAAAAAACAAAGAAAATAAAACGTTGAGAAAGGAGAAAAAGTTGACATCCTGTTTGCAGTGAGAATAATGGAAACCATATTTTTGGTTTTAACGAGCAGACGCCAAGATGATAAAAACTAAAAAAAAAACAAACAAAGCACAAAAAACAATAAAAAGAAAACGCTACCAAAACTCTGCAGTCGAGTATGCACGACTTAAAAGCACCCTACTACCTTACTACTTCAACGATGACAAACTGAGCGAGGAAGAGAAGAAAAGTTGCAATACACATGAGCCACTCAAGGCACATCAAAGCAATTTCGAATCACAGATCTTGAAAACGCCATGATTAAGATAACTTGTACAAGACTTCATATATCTTGTTCAAAAATATATATAAAGTCGATTGCGTGCGTTGCCAACTTCATGACAATGTCCTCATGTCCTTTTCCACGTTAAAAGCATAAAAAATACCTTACTCCATGTTGCCAACTTTAGCTTTTCTTTTTTGTGTTTGTTCTTCTTCTATGCTCGAATACATCTTAGAAGTGTGTGTATGTGAAAGAAGCATAAAAGGATTGTCATACACCGTTCAAGATGACATTTTCCTTTGTTGTTGCTTTTAGTACATTAATGTCAGTTTATGAGAAGAATAGCTTTTGTAAACATTTTTCATACTCTTCTGCAAACACACACACACACACACACACACACATCGTGTGTGCCTTGCTGTTTATGCAAAGAGCTTCTTTTATCAGAAAATTTTAGAAAAACGATCTCGAAGATTAGAAGAGCTTAGAATTGTCAAATCCAAAACCAGCAGTTGTTGAATTTATTACCAAATTACATATCCCAAAAGAAACGCTTATTATTGCTTGTTTGGGGCGTGGCAATAACATCATTATTCGTACAGGAATTTATATGTATATTCGCCTCGACTATTTTGCTCTTGTTCTTCTTATTGTGCACTTGTTTTGTTCTTGTTGTTCTTGTAGTTCTTGTTGTTCTTGTTGATCTTGTTGTTCTTGTTGTTTTTGATGTGATGACAGCAATTAGTTGCTTCAGCGACTATTTTTGAATTAAAAAAGATTAATTGTCTATGTATTTTTCTTTCTTTTGTTGCCTTTGTTGTTGTCTTCTATTCTATACGCAGCAGATAAGGTGACATTGTAAATAATATAAATATTATTATTTGTGTTGACTCATGCATCTTTTTATATTCTTTATGTAACTTTTTTATATATGAAATTTGTGTTTTTATATAAAAAAATTGAAAATTAATGCTTTATCATTTTGCCAATTGTGCGATTTGTGTTTGTTTGTTATTAACATGTCAGAACTCGGCTTCAATTTAAGGCTTCAATGACATCAATGTCACTCGACAGGAATTCTGAAATGAAAAAAATGTTGAGGTTTTCTTGTTTTGTTGTCAGTTGCATTGATAAACACTCAACTGCATTCCACAATCAATACACGGCTTCGTTGTTGTTTTTGTTGTTGTTGTTGCGTCACATTTCAGACAATTGCATTACTCTTTGTCACTCATAGCTGTGAAATGTTGAGCCAAAGTGTCATATATATGTATGTGTCTTTTTCTATAACTCAACTTTTATACGCACTTGAGCTACAAAGCACCAATGCTAACACACACACACACACACACACGAACATGTACTAAAAGAAAATCTGTTATCAGCATTGGAAGCGGCAAAGCAGTGTGGAAAAAGCCTCCGAACAATTGAGCATCTTTGAAGTAATTAATGTTTAATCGCTCAGTTTCAATTTCAGAATTTAGGAAATTACCAATTTAAAGCGCAAAGATTATCAGCACTAATACACTTAGAAAAAAACACACAAATCGTTGCAACAACAAATAATTCGAAATGAAATTGAAAAAAAAATAAACAAAACAAAACTTTGTTGCAGAAAAATAACGGAAAAATAAGAAAAAAAAAAAAACGATGCAATCCGAAAAGTATTTCGTAAATTAAATTCATCTTCTTCTTCTGCTTTTGCTTTTGCTGCTGCTTCTTCTTCGTATTCTTGTTCTTTACAAAAGAAGAAAAAGAGAATACTTGAAATTGTTGTAACAGGTGTTGAACATGCGGGGGCGTGCTTCTTCTTCATTGTTGTTTCTTCGACATTATCATGAGCAAGCACACACGCACACACACACACACACATGCACATACAGACAGACACTCAAATACAAAATGATTCTTCAAAAGAACACTAAAACGCAAAACCAACAACAACAACAACAACAACAGCAACAACAAATACAAATACAAATCAGTCAGTTCAAATGTGAGGGAGCAAAAACAACAACAACAACAACAACAAATTGAGATATGTCGAACAGAGTTGCGTTGAGTAAGTCATTGAAGAGGGGAAAACATTTTTATTGTTGTCTGGGTCATGTATTTCTGAAAATTGAGTTAAAAACAGACGTAAATGATATGAAAACATCGTTGTTGTTGCTGTTGTTGTAATTGCTGTTTATTGTTGTTGCTTTATTGCTTTGACTGGAGCAATTACGTAATAAAAAAATCTTATCAGTTTTTAGTCAATCAATGAAGAAAAGGATTCGCTTTAATGGCAAACATCCTGCACTCAATTCACTTTAATGCATTACTCGTATTATTACTTTCTGGAATTCATGCGAGTTTTATGCGTTTTATCGATTGCACCTTTGAGGCAAATGTGCGGCACAAAGTTCAAATTTATCGTTTGCGACCACCAACAATGCTGCAAAGCTAACAAAAAAAAAAAGAATGTTTAAATAATCCTCACTTTTACAAAATGCATCAAAAAATAAGCAAGAGCCAACCAAAAAAAAAAAAAATCTTCTTTATATTATTGCGAGTGATTTATATGAGTTTTTATTGTTGTCGGCTTAGAGCTGAAAATGCCGCTGCCCTCTGTCGCTGCCCGTGACTCATGGCAATTTGTTTGGTCGGAAAATTTCCACCTTTTAGCACATGCCCAACAATAAAATGGAATCAAATATATCAACGAGACAATTAACCAAACTCAAATGACGATTGTCTTTTTATGCTCTGATCTCTTCTCGCCATTGTTATTGTTCGTGTGCACCCTTCTTCTTTCGATTTGGTCGTTGCTGTTTTATTGTTTGCGCAGCAACCTTTTTGACTTCCTAATTTTCATCAGCTATTTTAAGTGCAGCTCAATTTAACCTCAAATAGTCATCGCGCCGCACCGCACCGCAGCTGTACTTATTTCAATCAACCCGCACCATATCGTTGTCTTTCGCATGCCTTCTCTTTCTTTACAGCTTCATTTGCATTTTGTATTGATTTCCACACCATAGCATGTTACCCCTCCCTTGGCCGATTGCTTGGTCTGGCCCGCCTGCCCTGCCTGCCTGACTGCCGGCAAACTGAAAAGCGGCAACAATTTTATGCGTGACGCATCTGTTCGCAGCACAATTCGGTATTTGGACAAGAATTTCGCAGCGTATTTTGTAACCAAATGTGCGTCGAATGCGCTTGAATAATTTAACCAAATGTATCTCAATCTCAATTCTAATCAACCGTGACCTTTACGAAATCGAAGCACCGCCTTCGGTACATTCTTTTTTTTTTTTTTTTTTGTATCAACATTTTTATGTTTTTCGATTTTTTTTTTCGTTTTTCTCTCATTTGAAGTCAAATGTTGACACAACAAATTTTGCTTTTAGCTTTGCGCAATGCTTGCGTTTTTACGGAAATGACAGAAGACGCTTACAAAAATGGTCATTTTGCTTAGAAAGTACTCGACTAAGTTGTTTTTGTTATTTTTTACACACGAACATCTTTGCAAATGTTGATTAGGTGTTGAAATAAAGGTAAATTTCCGTTTTCACAAGAAGAAACATGTTAAGCAAGTCAACCGAAAAGTTTGTCGATCGGCTATGAATGAAAAATGTTACATTTTTTGTTGACTCATTGCCGTCTCAATATTTTTTTTTCTCTCCAAAATTTAAGCCATACTAAAAACTTTAAACGCTGTGTTTCAAACTGACATTCATTATAGTTTGAGAACAGCAAGACAAATCCAAGCAGACTCAGAACAAGTATTCATTTTTAGAAAAATACCACGCAACATCAACTTAGCACATGTTGTTAACAACATGTTGCACAACATTTAAAGTTCTTAACTTTTCAGCAACAACATAAAATTTGTTTAGCAGCACCAGCATTTTGAGAGTAACAGTAACTGTTAGGACGACTAAGAGGCACATGTTAAGTTACACTGGAAACTGGCTTAACGTATGTTCACTATAAATAATTTTGTGACATAAGTTAAGTCACAAGTGAAAATCATGTTCCGGAAATGCAGTCTACTGAGAGCGGCATGAGTATAAATTCCAAAATGGGAATTGAAATTTCATCAGTTGGCGACGATGAATGATTGTGTGAGATTTGAGTTGAAAAACGGCGTTTGCCGAAAACTTATGTAAAAAAAAATTTATAAAATTCGATGTCTCAAGAAATTTTTTTTTTTTAATTATGCAAAAATTTTAAGTTTTCACACAATTCACAAAAAAACATGTTATTGTTTGTTATTTACACTTGGCCAGCTGAGTAAATTTTGAAGTATGCATTTAAGCCTTTTCAGATTGTTATACTAAATGGGGGTGGGGAGAACATTGTACATAAAACTTGTACATTTTACGTTAAAAGTATTATTATTTTTTTTTTCTTTAAATTCATCAATATTGAATTGCTGTGTGTGTGGCAATCGGTTTAGCTCAGATTTTTATACATAAATAGATGTATCTTTTCGTTTTTATATTTTTTTGTAAGTGCTCGCTTGCCTTTTTCGCTTATCACATTAACATTCCATTCCATTCGAAATGACTGCTGCGGTGCCAACCAGTTTCGCCACTCATCTGCCAGATGCATATTATCAACGCTTAAGTTACCGCTCCCTTCGGCGCTGTTTCGTGCCATTTGAGGAGGTCAGCGACAGCTAAACGACAACAGATTCTCATTTTATTTGTGGCAACAGCATGACAAAGTTGTCACTTTATGTTTTGTTGAACAAACAAGCATTTTCCGAAAACGTTGCTTGCCAATATTTGCAGTTGCGATTTTTGATTGCAACACACAAAATGCAAACAATAAACCAATGTAAGTAACAACAAAATGCGCGTATGCAAAACTCAACTCAATTCAATTCAACTAATCACAGCTCAATTAAAGGCTTTAACACTTGGACAGCTCAACAGCGCGCGATACATTGAATAATCAAACGAGCGCCGCAACGAGTCTCACATTTTATGAATTCTGATTTATTTTATAGTAAAATTGTATTCTATTATTAGCTTTTATAGTTGATTTTTCCTCAATCAAATTAAATATTCCGAACGCATGTCGTCCGTCTGACACAAAAGGTGTATTGTGACGAGTGTGCGAGTGTGAAAGAGAGGCAAAGTGTCGGGGAAGTGGTTTAGTGTGTCGTCTCACCGCAATTTGATTGGCGTGTCTGGCTTCGATGAGGGGTCAATTGTGCATACACGCAACAGGCCAATAAAACTAACAACGTCAACAACAACAACAATAACAGCAACATTTGGTTTTTTTGCAACATTTGATTGATAGTTGGTGAGTTGGGTGTGACACACAGGTTTTCGATTTGACATGACAATTGTTGGCAATGTCATTTGATAACAGTTGAATGCATCTGTTTGCCGTGATTCTTGTTTGTTGTTTGGTGAAATTGTCGTTTGGCCATGAATGCTTTCTTTTTCAAGCACTTTGTTTGACTTTGTTAGTCTATCAACATTGTGTCCGTCCGACTGTGACTTAGATTAGATTTTTTGATTGTTTGCTGCCAGTTACCCCTTATATTTGTGCTGCTCAAATTCAAGTCGGCAAACTGAGCTGAACTTCCTCTTACGCATAAGCAGTCGGCTTTGAATACATCATCTTTACACTCAACAAGCTGGTTAAATGCACTTTCATTACATTACATTACATTAAGCTAAGATAAGCATGCTTTACTCAAAGCGACATCGGCAGTGGCAGCACAAGAACTTTATTCATACTTACTTACTTACAAATCTCAGCTAAGAATGTTTGCTTTGATGCTCCTCGCACCGTAGGCCTTTCTGCTTGGCTCCAACATTTGTGCCACACACACGAGAGAATTCCATTGTGTTGTAAAATAGTTTTCGACTTGTTTGTTTGTGCAACAACTATGGAGAAGTTTACTTCTCACGTTTTAAGGGCGCCAACAGTTTTATTGTTCCCGCCTGACGAGCTTAATTGCGCGGCTAATAAACTGCAATGCATTGTATGGGAAAGGGAAGACTTTTTAATTAAAGTTGATATGCATAAAACACATTTGAACATGTTTTATTTTGCCATTGACATATTGCGCAAAATTTGCATATAAATTAACTGTCATTTAATTGTTTAAAGAGTTCATTAATTTCATTTCATTTAAATTGAACACAAATAAATGCAAATCGTTTTTATCGCACGTTTCTGTATCACTAATTGTAATCGATTATCGATATAACGATAGATTTTTCTTGAATGTTAAAGAAATTGTCGTCGTTTTATTGTGAATAATTATTTGTTTAATTTAATTATTTTAAAATACTTAAATTAAAATTAATTGCACGCATTTGCCACTAAGAAATACTTTATTTTATTGATATAATCATGTTTTACAGCAACATTACTCTTCGATGGCACTTGATGACTACAACATAGGCCAAAACTATATAAATCGCATTAGTTAGAATTTGCATCTTAATGCCATTACTCAGCGCAATAAACAATTTAAATAAACACCTGTTGTGGTTGTTATTTCTGTCTAGTGGCTTACTTTTGTGTAAAGACTAAAAGATTAAAAGTTACGTGCAATCGTACTATTTTATCAAATGTTGTCATCAGCATTAAATAAACATTTGCACAAAGTTGAGTTTAAATAGCAAAGTTGCTACCGCCGCACTATGGAAATGTCGTTGGCAGTTCGCTTATCTGCTGTCATATATCTGAAGAAATATCTTTGCATCTCTGCATCGAACACATTGTCATTATTAGCGTTTATTATCCTCACCTAACTGGCAAAAAAATCGCAAAAATCTCAAAAATCACAATCATTGCATTTTTGCAATTTGCATTGCAAAATACTTTCGCTTATCTCGACACGAATCTCACCAACAACCAAGCACAAAATTCAGGTTTGAGTGCTTTGTCTTTGCTCAATAGTTTGTCAATTGTGTGAATTAAGCGTTTGCAACACATATTTCAACAGTACGCTTTAACAAACAAAAATTGCTTTAAAAAAAAAAAAAAATTGAAAATTGAGTCTCTCATAGTCGATAGAAGCACGCATCCTTTTGTGTCGAGTGCGCTTTATCTCAGCTGCCGAAATGCTGATGGCGTTCGCACGTGAGCTCAACTTTGTTCAAATCAGCACAGCTCAGCGACGCTCGGCTTGATTTGGGTTCGTGCCGTGTCGTAATACCCAAAAGACTGTCACGTCATAATTGCGGCTAATCTTAATTAAGCTGAGCCAACGTGAAGAGCGCGGCGGTTCCACAATGATTGCCATTTTGCCTTTGCGGCTGAGAGCAAATTAATCCTTGCCTTAATGGTGAGCGTCAAGTGTACAAATGTCATGCCTCTGGCCACAAATAATACTTACGATTTTGTCATTTGGCATTTGTCAGTTGCTACACTCGCTCGAAGGGTGAAGCGGGTAGCAAATACTTGAGTCGAAATAATAGAAAATAATCAATATCAATTGACTTGAATACATCAAATGAACTGTAAGTAATTTCGAGTAATCTCTTATGTAAGTATTAACTGAGTCGCATGCGTCATGAGTTTCCTATGGGTCTCAATCTATCGTCATTGGTTGAGGCTTTTGTGAAAGCATTCCATTAAACATTTTTGAAGTCGTTGCGCTTAAATGATTGAAAAAAATATGAGATTTTTATTAAAATGAGTCCTTGACTGTTAATTCAATCATAAATACAATAAATGAATAGATAAACAAATCAAAATTATTATAATGGCAAGTAAAAATCAATGATGACACTACGCAGTTACCTGATTGACGGCAGAAATGTCGCAGCGTTAATGTGCATAAGCGACATGATCGCTCAGTTTGCTATTCAAAAGCGAACTTTGAAAGATTGGGATGTCGGGCGTACGTTACGCTTTGGTGCCATAGGCTTTGTCTTTGTCGCACCCGTTTTAAAGACATGGTACCAAACATTGGAGACATATGTGCCGAAGGACAAAAGTACTTTTAAACGTGGCGTCAAAAAAGTGATCATCGATCAAACATTATTCGCACCGTCATTCACATTGGCGCTCACCATAATCATACCATTGGTGCAGGGCGTGAAATGGGAGGAAGTGAAGGAGAATGTGCGACAGAATTATTTTAAGATACTTAGCCGAAATATCAGCATTTTCACGCCTGGACAATTGATTTACTTTATCTTTGTGCCACAACCGCTTCAAGTCACATTCGCACAATTCATAGCGCTCTTCTGGAATTGCTACCTTTCTACGGAGCTTCTCTAAAATTGAATCGAGTCACTGTAATCAGACATCACTGACATGTCTAATTACAGTTATTCTAAATGCAAAAATCAAGAAAATTTTAAAATTCTCGTTTATTATATAAATGAATATAATAAACGAGAATTTTAATTCAAAGCGTATGTTAAATATAAAGTTTGCGCATAAATCAAAAAACATGTTGGCAGTTCCAAAAAAAGCCAACTAAGATAAGTTAATATTCGCAAAGAACTTAAGTTGGTAACGCAAATTAGAAAGTTGAAAATATTCTAAAAGTAAAAATGAGTAAGGAAACAAAACAAATATGTGAATTTTCCGCCCCTCATGTTGCACACAAGAACATCTTATATAAAAAAAAAAAAAATATGATAAAAAATACCACATTTTTTTTCAATCGATTTAATTAAACATTCCGATTTGAAAGTTTCATGTTGCTTAACAGCAACTTTTATATTTTGAAATGTTAGTCTCTTGTCTTTGACGAGGTTGTTGTTGTTTGTTTTATTGTATGTATTTTGTGTGGTCCACTTGCCCCATTTTGCAGCACATGCGGTTTCTCCTTTGTGCTTTGCTTTAATTATAGTATATTCGTTAAAGACTGAATTTAATGTTGTGTTGAACACACTTGTTGGCGCCGACATGCACACACACACACACACACACACCCAAAGACACCAAACAGGGCGTTGGGCCATGGGGCAAGCAGGCTAGCAACATCAGTGGCGAGCAGAACATAGCGGAGAATATGTTTTTACGCGGCCTGCATTGAGTTATGAGAACAGCAATTATTTTTTCACAATTTATTCTTACTCATCGTTGCAACAAAAGCATAAACGCAAATACAACAACACATGAAGTTTCTAACCATCAAAGCATTGCAATTTGTGCAAATTGCACGTACCTTTTACATTATTTGAGGCTATGCGCATTTTAAACGTGCTTAATCCCTAATATCAGGCATCAATAAAATAAAAACCAGAACATTTTCTTTTATTGAAGCACATAAGATAAATGTGTTGTGCAACATTGTTTGCAACATTCATCAGTCATAAACAACAGATTCAGCGAAAATTGATACTTGTTCAAATAAAAAAACCAAAAATTAAGACATTTCTGTTATTTTGTGTTATGTAATAATATTATTTCAAGCGATGCATACGAGTTTATACAGATATTAAAGGCAAACTCCTAATACGTATGTTGCTGCTAGCTACCAAACATATCTGCGCATCGTTACATGTTGACCTTGAAGGTCGACTAACAACACACACAATATTTGCATTTGCAATATCTTTATTAAATTTACATTTCATGATTATTAAATGAGAAGGTGCGTAGCAAAATGCCGCAAAGTATCGCATTACATTTGGCCAAAGGCGCGTACGTCTGTTGGTGTACTGAAGTGTGCATAGAAACAGCTCAACGAATATTAATTTTAATTAATAAACATTTGGCAGTTTCTATTTGCGGCTTCTATTACAATGTTGCATACGCAATGAGGCGCCACCAGTGAAAATTTCGCTTGACTTAACAAAATTCATGCGAATTTCCCAAATGTCTCGTTTCGGGCATGTCCTTCAACTGTGCCTTCGGCTGTTGTGTCCTTCTTATAGCCTTTCGTCCTTTAAATAAAAATCAACGCAGACAAATGCGGGTTTCTGAACTCTGCAGAATCATTAGCGCCGTTGACAACACAATGTTTTTTAGCATTTAATGAATAAGAATGACTTTGCATAAAACAGACAGACGAACCTGCCATTCATTATCTCTTGATTTTTGAACTTAAAAAGTTAAGTGTTGAACAATGAAGACTGCAAAGTTTATCTTGAAACTTTATTTCGCTATTTAAATCGATTAATTTGCAGCTTCAACAGCTGCAGAGGTTAACAGCAGCAGCAGCAGCAAGTAAGTATAAACAAAATAAACGTGCACAGAGCACAGCTACCGGTTTGTTGATGACGTTTTGATTGAAGCCTCGGCGGGGCGTTTATGAACAGAAGTTGTGGCTGCAAGCGACGACGACGATGATGATGATGATGACGATGACGCCGGGCGGGTTAAGTGGCTGAGACAACAAGCTCATTTAACTACAAGTACAAAGTTTGCCGTGCTGGCACAAGTGACCACTTAATGTTGACTGTTGACCGCTTCTGAGCGCAAACAATCGTGGCAACGGCTCAAAGATAATTAGTTGCGGGCGTTTTTGCTTTGCTGCTGCTGTTGTTGTTGTTGTTCGTGCAAATGTTTGTCAAAGAAATTAGTCACGATTTGTCGTACGTAGTTCCAGTTTTTATTTCTATTTGTCTTATGCATCGCGACGGCGCACATAACAAACGCGAGAGTGGCAAAAATGCTGATGTTATGTAACGAAATTAACTTGAGGCAATTTTACAAACTCGCATGAAGTTCAATGTTGACGTTTGTATGTATGTATGTGTATGTATGTCAGTGTAACCAACTCGTGTGTGCTGTAGGAAATTAAAGTGAAACAATTCACATGAATTTCCACCAAAAAGTTGTCTGATAACATACGCCAAACGGCAAAATAAAACTCAAAGCGGCATGACTTTCGCATCGAGTTGGCAGCACACATTTGTGCGCCGGCATAGCAGCCAAGAAACGTGCAATTCATGCGCTAAAATTGCAACAAAACGTGTCAAGACAATTCCAAAGGAATTGCGTTGTTTTTGTCGCTTTTCAATTTGTGGGTCTGTCTGTCTGTCCGTGCGGTCGGTCGGTCGGTGGGGCAACCCGCAGAGACGTTGACGCCACTGCATAAGCTGTCATTTTGTGGATTTACTCTTGTGGCTTAGCTGTGCGCCATGCCATGCCATGGCATACCGTGTTGTCTTGACGCTCGTGAGTATTTGTCTTCGTCTGACACGCAAGTCACGCGCCACTCGGAGGCGTGTCGGCAAGAAGTCAAAATATGACGACGTCTTTAATGGATTGTTTTCTGCCCAACTGCGATTTCAGCAAATTTTGATCTTAATTCAATTTGAATATTTTGTGTTGTGACAGCAAATGAAAACTAAACGCAAAGCATAAACAATTAAGTTAAAATTAATTAATTCAACAAATCAACTTGCATTGTCAATGCAATGCAATTTCATATGCCATTTGCAAACGTCGCCCATGTGCACATGTCCTCATTCGGCGCTGACATCATTCAGTGAAAGTTAATATTTAATCAATGTGAAAATTGCATGCCAATTGAAGTATTATTTATTCATTGACTAAAAACGTTTGCAATACGAAATTTACACATTCAGTTAGTCAAACTCGACCATTTGTGTTGTAAATCATAAACAAACAACTGTAATAAACAACAAATAATCTGCAATATATTATTTTGTAGCTGTTCGAAATAACTGCAAAAAGGATATATTATTGTTTAATTAACTTTCATGTAACTGCTAACTTATGGCTTAAATATATTTGCTATATGAACTGCCAAAATGGACGTCAACATGGCCACATAAGAATTTTGGCTTATAAGTGTTAATTCCGCCTTAATGTTTGTTACTTTGACTTGCATTCTAGAACAACTTGTTTCCGGTTTGTCATAAAAATTTGTGCCCATTTTATGAACTTTTGACTTCACTAACAGTTCCATTAGAATGATTAGAAAACCGACAGTTTGTTTGCAGTAAAAAAGAAAAAAAAAAAAGGAATTCAACTCACAAAGTTCCATTACGGTCAACATTAAAAAGTTATCAACAACAAAAAACAATTTCCGGTCGTTTGTAAACAACTCAGTTACGCACACACACACAGACAGGCGGTTGGCCGGACAGACAGACATCACTTCATTGACCTAAAGCAAGCACATAAACACTTATTGACAAATCTGCAGGAAAATTTGGCAAATCAAGTTTACTTTGCGCCATGCAAAGTCAAAGTCAAAGGCTGAAAAATCAATTAAAGTTTCTGATTGAAAATTTCCAATATGACAAACCGAAACCGAAACCTTTTGATTTTGTTTTCTTTTGAAATTTTAATAAGTCATTCGGTCTTTGGCTTTGATGTCGGCTCGAAAAAGCACAAAATTTTAATTACTCAAACGCAAAGTGCATTGAACGAACGCTGAGGGCATTCCTTATAGAGACAACCATGGCTTTGCATTGGCTTCGTACGCCTGTTTCTGTTGGCCCAAATGGTAATAAATGATTGTCTTGCGTGTGGCGTTGTTTTGATTACCTGTCGAGCAGTGAGAAAAACAAAAAACCAAAAACAAAAACCCATAAATTCTCAGTCATTAATCATGTGCACACTTCTCGGAATTAATTTCCACTTTGGTTTCATCTAATTTGAGTTTTTTTGTTGCCCGTTGATGGCATGATAGATTAGTTGCGTGAAATCTTAAAGATAAAGTAGGAAAACCAACAAAAAGATATGTGCAAATGTGCTTGAATCGCACAAAAAAGCGCACTGCATGCGTAATCGGCCTTTCACTTGACTCAACTCAATTAGGTGCCACAATTTGCATTTAATAGTTTTTGTTGTTGGCCATTTAACTAACAAATGCACTTTCGTCGAGTTTCATTTTTTTGTATATGCAATTTTACAATGAAATGAAGTAATCTGAAGTATTTTTGTAATTTGCAGCGAAAGGCAAATATTTTCTTATAACAAACAAACGCAAAACAATTTACTTCCGAGGCATGTTGAATAAAGACAAAAACTTATATTGAAATACAAAACTCGTTTGGCACGAAGTATGTAAGCTCCATGACTGAATCACATCATCATCATTATCATTATCATGCACAATGTACTTCATTTGAACTCATTTGGTGCATCATTTGTTTTGGTTACACTTCAGTCTTTTTCAACTGGCCGTCGGTTAGTGCGTCAATTGGTCGATCGGTCGGTCAGTCGGTCGTTGAGCCATGCCCTTGAAAAAGGTATCATTCGTTGGTTTACAAACAACGAAGCCAATTTGTTAATTAGTCTTGTATGTTCGTGTATTATTTTATTTTTAGTTTTTTTTTTTTGGAAACCTGTTTTATTAGTTTCAGTATTCATACAAAATCGTATTTCAATCTGCTTATCGCGTTAATTTTCATATTTTATCAATTTTTTTTGTTGAAGGTTCTTTAATTTGTTTTGACATGAGCTTGTGCTCGAGCCATTCATTCATGCAACGTTTGCTCTTGTTTTCTTTTTTTGGTTGAACTGTTTTGAAACTTTATATTTGTTGACCCTTTTTTTTTAAAACAAATAAATGACTTAATAATACGTTGTCAGTCGTTGGCTTAATTTCCTTTGCAACAAACCTTGAACTGAATAAAATTTTCATAAAACACACAAATAAGCCAATTTTGCTTTCCCAACTGCTTTATAAGTCCGCAGTATTAACAGTAGTCGCACGCCGCTGCTAGAAGAACTACTGCAAGATGGCATGCTGCATGCCTTCTCAACAAACATGTCACTTCTTTAACCAAAACTATTTTCGTTAATGACGAAGCGGCAAAAAAATGTATATAAATATATTTTTCGAACTTCAACTCGGTTGCCGCAACTTTTTTGCAATACTTTTTCAACAATTTGTGTTTACTTCCGTTTTTGCCTTTTTGTTTGGCTGCCCAACGCCCAACGCCCAACAACGAAAGTCGCCAGCAAGTTTCATTCATTTCCGGCACGAAGTCTTCGCGAAATTAAGCCGGAAATGTGTATTTGTGCTGACTTTAACAAATTCAATTCAATTCGATTCGTACTCAATGAAAATTGATTGCCGGTAAGTCGCACAATTTGTTCGGCTCATGATAAAGATATTTCTCAACTGAGCTGAACTTGAACACGCTGCTTAACTCTTGGCAGATACATGCATGCATACATCGCTGAACTATTTGCCAGCAATGGCAAAAAGATTTCTCTAACTATTTAAAGAACTTAACAAGAAAAGTTTACGTTTGGCCTGAAGCGCTTATGAAAATGTCTTTGTAGCGAAGGCCAAAGAAGCACGCAAGCAGTCAGAAATACTGTCAAGGGAAGTGTGTAAGAGAAAGCGAAGGCGGGGAAAGTGCTTGTAAGAAGCGCGAAAAGTATTGAAAAGCCAAAAACAAAGAATAATTTGAAAATTCCATTCAATTGTGCGCCACCGCAGGGAAGACTTTGTTGATATTTGGTGAAACACATTTGCTTTATTAACTTTTTTTTGCAAAAAGCTTTCAGAACTTCGATTTTTGTTGGTAAATTTCAAAAGCAAACATTTGTCACTTTTAACTTTTGTATGCAAATGTAACTTTTATCATTTTCTTTGTCTTTGCCAATAAATTTAACAAGTGAAATATTCTCCCTGTTAAAGACTTGACAATGCGACTTGCATTTGGTGTCTGAGTGCAAGTCCTTTGTGTCCTTTTTTTTTGTGTCTCTGCTTTGTTGTTGTTGCTGGCTTGTTGCATTCTTTACGGTGCTTACAAACAGACCCTTGCAATGTTCGTGACGCGTGCATAAATGTGTGTGCGTGTGTGTGTGTGTGAGAGTGTCTGTGTCCTGCATTTAGTTGTTGGTTTTACTGCTGCTGCTGCTGCTGCTGCTTTTAGCAAATTGATGTTTGTTATTTTTGCATTCATGCACTTTACATGTCTGTATTAAGTAAAGAAGTCTTTGTTTGCTTAGTTGCGAAATGCAAATGAAACCATTTCGGTTCGACCTTGAGTACGTTCCACTTGTTAACGCGTTTTCTATGAAGCTCTTCTTTTTTTTTTCCACACAGTTTTCTTTTCAATTTCTGTTGGTTTTGGTCTGATTGTTGTTGCTGTGCAATGCCTTATTTACATACAGCGAACGTACGTTGAAATGCACTAATCAAGACTGTCATAAGCATAATTAGCAATGCATGTGTTAACAGACCAATCATTTGATGGAAAACCTCTTTTGTTGCATTTGTATAATCAAAGTACGTTCGCTGTAGCACATGTTCGTTAAACCATGTGTTCACTGTAACGAACGTGCTCTGAATTCAATTGATTGCCTGCCTCTAATTTCACTTGTTGAAACAAATAAAAAAAATGGAAATCTTTGTCGCTGATTTCCACGAAACGGATCCATAAATGGCATCTTCATTATCGACAAAAATTGCTAAAATGCTGTTTGAAACACGTGTCGTACTTTTAGAGACTTAATTGCTTTAATATATTTGCATGCAATTGCGTTTTAATACAGAACGTCTGTTTGTGGTTGGCCGCAGATAAATTATCGTCGCATATTGAAAAATTAATAGAAACATAAATATTTAACCTTCAAAGACTTGAATTTATTTTATTATTCAACACGAATGTTCGAAATGTTCTTCAGTTGTCTCATATCAAAAAAGAATCTTAAGCAATAAAATAATTTATGACGTGGGCATGCTGAGAGCTGAGAGCGTTGCGTTGGCGTTAACGTTGCTCCTCAACTATTCATATTTTTTTTCTTTTTTTTTTTTTATTTTTTTTTTGTTTCTTTTCCTCTTTTTTTTGCTTTTACTACATATTAAAAAAAAGCGCACACAAAACGCTGCAGGCACGTACAAAGTACCTCGCTCAGCTTTTGAACATTAAGCAAGGTCATGTTTGATTGTACAAGCAGCAACAATAGCCAATTTCACACAAATACAAACACGCACACACACATGCACATTGCGGTTTCCATGCTCATTTTGTCTGTCATTTCTATTGTTTTGTGAGACATTTAAACAGTGTTGTTCAAACAGTTCAGTTTTTTCGATTCTGTGATAAACTCAACACTTAAAAAAAACAAAAAAATGTATATTGAAAAACTTAAATGCAATTTAAACAGTTAATGGACAAACAACAGCAAAAGAAACAACTTTTGCAGAACCATAAAAGTAAACAACTTTTAAAATGTTTCTCATGACGTTTCGTATCAATTTTATTCAAAATACTTAAAATGCAAATTTGTAAGAAAGAAATAAATCAATTTTATGCTTTACTTTATAAAGATTTTGGTATTTTTCGATTCTGAGTTGCATTGAAAGGAGAAACTTTGATCGAACCTTAATAATTTCCAAATTGTTGCCATTGAGAAATGTTTTAAAGTCAATCAACGATAACAAAGTGAGTTATAAAAACCAAACTGACCTAAAAAAAGTAAACTACCCAAAGGTCTCAATGTGAAGAATGCGTTTTGTGTTGGCTTATTTGACAAGCGGAACTAATTGCGATAGCTGAGCAACACAAAGGTAATTTGATATTAAATAAAAACTTAATTTTTAACGAGTTTTTTCTTTCGGAGGTTATTTTACTCAATCACAATAGCTTAGGTATATATCAATTTTCATTACTTCATAAGAAAACTCAAAGATCTCATGATATGAACTATTCGAATTTTTGCATTTTGTGAATGAAGAGTTTTTGATGAAAACTTTAGTGTCTTTAGCTTTAAAATCCCACGCTTATTTCAGATCCAGATAAACATATGTTAAATTGAGCTGGCCTTTATTTGTTACATGCCTTAGCACAAAGTTAATGTACCCAAAAAAATAAAAACTAACTAAATCATCTTCAAAGTTTTTGCTGTAGAACATGTTATGATATTTTGAATAGATTTTGTTTAATGTAAAATGAAATTGTTGACAATAAAAAGCATGAAACACTTCAATAAAATAAAAAACAAAAAGAAATGTAAACGAAAATGAAAATATTTAAACCTGATTTTGTTTTTATTTATATGAAAGAACATTTTATTGTGCACTCAAATTGTGTCACTTTCATTTGTGACGATAAATAAATAAAGTGCAAAGATGATTTCTGCCTGAGGACACAACATTCTGCTTGCGTGCTAAAAATGCTGTCAATATTTTTGAAACTAATAATGCTCAAACTTTTATGACATAATTGTAAGCCAAAAATAAGAGAAGTTTCTACTTTGTTTGGTTTAACTTTCAATAAAAGTTTATAAGGTGAAACATTAAAGTTGATTGGATTTACTGATAAACAATTTAAAACGATGTCATGGCATAAAGTGTTTTAAGTCGTTCGTTGTACAAGAGTTGTGTTACATGTACGCGTTGGTTTGTTTGTGTAGTTGACAATGCAACTGACATGTTTGAAGTGCCACTAAAGCGAATGTTGTGACACGACAGACATAATGAATCATGTCACGAATCAGTTGCAATTAACGCATTTGGTTGTCTTGTAATTGCAACGTGGAACCGACACGGCTGTGTGACACACATAACAACAAGCAACACACAACACATAACAAAAACCAACCTCAACATGAACTCGACACAGCCAACCGCACACACGGCACAAGATCTATTGGCCTGGAAGTGAATGTGCGCCGCCGACTCGCCGAAGGAACAAAAGCGACAGCGAATACATAAAATCAAAACATAAATTAAATGAAACCATTTCGAATTTTGTTCATTTCAATAAGGGTTTCTCACTCACTTTCAATAGGGCAGGAGTGCCTTGAGATGGAACAATCGAGCATGTTTTTCCATTTGTTTTACGTGCATGTGGGAGCGAGAGGTCACCTGCTTGATGTTATCGGTTTTCTTTTTATGTGCACGGCAAAGGTGAAGTTGTTTTACAATTTATTTCTTGTTTGATTTTAGATTTCTATGCGGGTGTAATCAATCAATCAATCAATCAAACAAGCTATCAATCAAAATAATCAACTATAATATATTCGTTTTTACGACGTAATATAAAATATTCTAAATCAAATGGCTTTATTTAAGAAGGTTTCTTTTTAAAGTGTTGCTGAATATAAACAATGTGTAAAGCTTAATTGCAATCATGCTATTTTAAATTTATATACTGCTGTCCCACTTTTCACGAAACATGCTTGTAGTGGGTGACACTTAGACCAGAAGCGTAATTTATTTAAGGTTTAACAAAATAATATATTTAAATTCAGATACAACAAATGAATGCAAAATGATTAACGGGTATTTGTACATGTCTAATTTAAACAACTCATGAATTAAAAATATGTTAGTCCGGCATTCATCAGCATACGACAGTCGATGCAATGCTTTGGAATTTTTATGATGCAATAATTCATTGTTCGTTTTTCGGTAAATGCGAGAAAATGTGTTGTCTCATATTTCAACGATTTTAACGGATTTTATGTTCATCATTCGTGTGTGTTTGATGTATTTATCATTTCATGAATTGCATAGCACCTTAAACAAGTTTACATGTTCGAATGTGTACGACTTTGAAATTACAAATTTTTATTAACACTTTTCTAAACGTAAAAATAAACGGAGAAACAGATTTTAGTAAATGAAAACAATTATGTAAATAATTTTATTGAAAATATCGTATAATTTGTAGATATTTTCGTCATAATTTTTAGACAATTTAAATAGGCACGCGAGAACGTATTAACAATATGACGCTTTGCCGCAACGAACTTATCGTAATCGGTTTTCGCACATGACTAACACTGGTTTCCGCACATCACTTGACATAAACCGTTTATTTAAATAATCTAGATTTCATTGCATTTCATGTCAATTTGATGACATTTCCGAATCAAACTTCAAAAATCGTAATTTAAGAATTTTAATTAGCAGAAGAAACTCTTGAAGTGAGCAAAATCAATTAACAATGAACACAACAGGGGAAAAAGTAAAGCATAATGGTAATTGCAATGATACCGAAGAGGAGAAGCAAATCTATCAATGGCTGCAAGACATGTGCTGCCGTGAAAAGCGCTTGGTGGCCATGTATGCGCTCAGCCAACGTAGAGAAGATATTGAGAATCTTGGATTTTTGCTATGGCACAGCTTTGGCTGTATTTCGGCACTTATACAGGAGATTTGTGAAGTGTTCACGCCCGTCTTGGCCGAAACATTGACCGCAGCGCAGTCGCACCGAGCCTGCGCAGCCATTTCGCTGATACAAACGGTTGCCGGTAACCCCGAAACAAAGATACACCTTCTACGCTCGGAAATAATGATGTATTTGGTGCCACTTTTAAAGAGCACCTCACATTCTCGCCCCATCGAGTACCTACGCATCTCTATACTAGGCGTACTTGGCGCTGTTCTACGGCAGGCGGCCGATGAGACAATATGTTTTCTGCTAACCTCAGAAGTTATGCCCGTCGCATTACGCATGATTGAGACTGGCTCCGAAGTGTGTAAATCCGTCTCCTCGTATATACTTTACCGTATACTAGAACATGAAACTGGCTTGGAATATATCTGCTCCAAATCGGATCGTTTCACACACGTTGTATTCACGTTGGGCAAGGTGATTATACAACTATCAATCGAGCCTTCCGTACGCATCTTGAAGCAAATTGTGCGCTGCTATGAACGTTTGGCTGATAATCCTAGAGCTCGTGAGGTTCTCTGCATTCATCTGCCGGAGCAATTGCGTGACTCAACCTTTTGCGATTGCTTGCAGCAGGACAAGGGCACCCGTGACAGTCTGATGGAGTTGGTCAAAAAGGTCGGCTTTGGCGCGCTCAACGGTCGTGAAATGTCCAAGTAAATGGAAGATACATCAAAAATTATAAATACAGAAATATATTTCAAGAAACAAGACACTTCTAACAATCTTAAATACTTTTTTCTTTTTGTGTGTTTATTTGATAAATAACATTATATCACTTCTTTATTTTACTACTTTATATTTACTTGTGTTTTTATTAAATTGTCTATTTTCATTTATTTGAGAAACCTCAGCTTATCACAACGGTAAATGTTGCTAACATGTGTTGCCGTTTGAACGTGTTGCTGTCCTTTCATTTAGTCGACAAGTCACTAACCCAATGCTCATGTACTCCACTATTTTGCGGCAGTCAGTGACACCTGTCATTGAAGGAAGTCAACAACAAAAAAAGACACTTTGCACTTTAAACAACTGAACATGTACACTGCAAACACAAGAAGCTCAAATACTGTGCTGCGTTGAATGTATAATATTACAGAAATATAAATGGATATTTTTTTTATATTACAAAACAAATTTCTTTGCATCAAAATCTATGACTTACTTGCACAGTAAATTTGTTTTTCATTTGTTTAATGAAATTTTCCATTAACAAATTCGATTGCATTACATGGCTCACCCTGTATGCATGCAACTGCGCACATATTAAACATTTATTCCAAAGAATTTCACAACTTTTTTTGTTTTTGTCTTCATTTTTTCAAACTTCCAATGCTACAAGATGATGTTTGACATAAAACTTCATTTTGCGATAACTTTTCTTGTTTCCACAACGAAGATGGCAAACAAATGTTGTTTGACACAAGACAATTTTTTAAAAATATCTTTGTTTTTGCCATAAGAAAAAACAAAAACGTGAAAAAAATTTGAAATCAAAGTCAGCATGATAAACATTTTGTGGTCTCAATGCGATAAATGTGCCGTTGTTTGTTTTTTTCATTTCGTTGATCCTTTCGGCTCATGCGAAAGGGAAATACTTATAAACAAAAGAGAAAAACAAAAAGGGTGCGCAGAATTTGCATAATTTGGTATTTGATTACAACAATTTTATTTCGATTTGACGTGACTTTGTGGAATTGTTTGACTTGTTGCCACTGCCAAGGATTTGTCAATGACAGCGCAGTAGACAAAGCAATTTTGTTATCTTATACGATTGGCATCGTTTTGCGGTATTTCAGCATTTTGTAACGGATTAAAGTGATTTAACAGAAACACATCATTTTACGCTAAAAAGTAGCAAAATATCGAAACATTTCATATAACAAAGTGAAATCAATAAATTGCAAACCCGTTTAAAGAAAGTCAACTGACAAAGCGTCGGAGAAGCCGTCCTCGCACACACTTACATCGCACACTAAACTACACTACACATTTGTCACGGCGGTATATTGTTTCACTCAAGAACATCAGTCAGACATCGAAGCCGTGCTGTAAGATCTCATAAATAAATACGTTCTATAAGATCAGTGACTTCCAACATGGCGCCAAATTTTCTGAGAATCCAATAGATAGCTGGGAACTTTTTCATGCAGGGCATGATATAATCGTTTATGTATATTCATTTAAGTTTTGTGTACGTCCTTACCGTTGTATGCATATATAAATACTTGGAAAAGCATAAAGAAAAAAAAAAAAACAAAACAAAAAGAAAATGCGTAAAAGTTTTGTTGCCTGCAGGATTGAGACAGACACAAGCATGCGGTGCTGCCACAAGAATGCGGCAAGTTTCTAGAGCGGAAGCCAAGAAAAAGCAAAGCTTTTAACACCGTAACCAACACAATAGATTGTCACGCAGAAAACAAGCAATTTAAGCATAGAGGAATAGAAGTCATGTAGTTTTCACCGCTTCGTCATCTTCTGGTTTTCTTTAGATAATAAAAGTGGCTAATAATCTGTCGCCAACAACAGGAAGCGCTTCTTCACTCTTAACCTTTCACCGTTTGTGTGCTTTTAAAAGGTTTTTGAAGAATAGTTAACCTTTATAATATCATTTGCCATAAAAAAAATTCCCAATGTACACTTTGTTGTTGGATTTGTTGCAATTTAATTTAAATCTTAAAAAAAAAATAAATTAAAATATATATTTTTGTATGGTTCATTTTCAACTCCAGGCTGACGAAAGGCCAGAGACAACTTTGTTAGTCTTGTCTGACTTCTGATTGGCGAATTAAGTTTCTTTATTAAATTAAACAAATTTAAACTTTGTGCGCAAAAAGTTTTTCAGTTTGCTTGCCTTGCCTTTGCTTTGTGGGTAAATATCAAATCCCCAAGCAATACGCCTCGGACAAGGACGTGCGTAGAAAAAAATTCTGTAGAAGGATTCGCAAACTTTGGTAGTAAAATGTTTGTCGGCAAATTATTTGATGTACCAATACTCAATCCCCGCTGCGTACGTCACTGTGTGTGGGCGACTGCGTGTGTCTAGACTTGCAGCACTGTTGTGTCTCCGACGCTTGCCTTGGCTTCTAATAAAAAGTTCAAACTTTTACCACCAAAGCGTGGAGATTTTCACAAAAGTTTTAAGCATCGCGACATGTAACCGAGGACGACACGCTGTTAATATTCTACGTTTAATTAGAGCGTTAATTATTTTACCAGCAATTAAAGAGCAATGCTGGTAAACGCTGAGACGACATGTGCGCGGCAAGTATGAACTCAAGGTTTTCTTATCTGCCATATAAGTACGTACATAAGTACAAAAGCAAGCGTAGTATTTTTTTTTTTATAAAATTGTCAGCAATAAATCATTTAATATTCTGTTTATATTTTTTGAAGCGATTAAATTGAAAATGTTGACCGCTTGTCCGGATGAGCTGCCGAATCCGCACAAGAATTGCATACGCGAGATGCTCAACTCGCTCATCTGCAGTGACAATGACGTGAAGCGACTGAATACCAAGCTGCGCGACCTGCAGAAGGAGTACCAAAAGGAGATGGATAAGTTCGATATCCAGTGTATGCGCGGTAAGCCGCCAATCTGCGAGAGCGTCGAAACGCTTACCGACTTTGCGCGTCAAATTGGCACCATCGATGAGCTTAAACAGCACTTTAGCCGTCAGGCCGACGAGCTGAAGAAGAAGCGCGACAACATCGTGCTCTATGCGCGCCAATGTCTGTACGCCTATAATGAGGAGAAGTGTAAGTTTCGCGCTTTCCATGAGAATACGTCGGACTATTTGAAGCGCAATGCAACACTGTCGCAGGATAAGCAAGTCATACAGAACTGTGAGACGGATCTGTGCGAGATGCATAAGCGTTTCGTCAAGGAGGTGGCGAACATTAAGCGTGCTGAGAATGAACTTCTGCCGTTCTTCAAAATGCTCAAAGAATCGGATCCGAACTCGTACTGTGAGTGCTGTTGCCTCAAGAATTTCGAATGGCTGCCGCCGGGCAAGGGCCTGGAGATGGTAGACACGCTTGGCGGCGAACTGAAAGAGCAGATGGGCAAAACGCTGGCCAAAGCGTTCGCTGAGTTGCACTTGCATCAGCCGCAGGACGCGAAAGAATTCATTGCCGGCTATTTGATGAATCTTGTGCGTGTTGAAGATCTGATGAAGGAGAAGCTTGACACACTGCAAAAAACCGAACAGGAACAGATCGAAGAGGTCGGCTATGAGTGTCCACAAGACAGGGAGTGTATAAAGGAAGGCAAGAATTGTTATATGGATTAGTTTTTGTTATTTTTGAAGCCAACAAAATAGTTGTTTTGCTTTGAAGTTGTAAATCAATGCGCACAGCAAACGACTCAAGGATAATAACATTTACAATTGCTGAGTGGAAAAAAATGTTAATTGAAATAATTGTTCAACGAAATAAACCGAGCGACTATGATTAATTAACTTTATTAAAATTATGTTGCGCTCTTTTTCGCATTTCGCCTTGGTTTTTTGTTTTTGTTTCATTTTTTTTGTGCCCGCAACTTTTCTTCTTTTTAATTAACTGAATTTTAAGTAGACTGGAAAAAACTGCAACAAAAAAGCACTGAAAGCAACTCAACAAGCTGGAACTTTTTTCGTTGTTGTTCTTTTGTATATTTTTTTTTTTCTTTTTCGTTTGGCATTGCATAAAAGCAGAAACAATTTTAAAGCATTTCATTTGATGTTCAAAAAGGCTTTTATTTCTTACTATCGCTTAGTCTTTAAATTATACTCGTCTCGCATTTCCCTTGAGCAAAATTACTTCACTGTGTAATCAGAAATCTCAACGGCCAAAGTCGCAAGGCAAGGACTTGACTGCCTCGATAATTAATCTCAATTTTCTTTTACAGCATGGTGGTAGCACGTTTGCCAATTTTTTGCATCGTAGTATTGAGTATGGCTATGTTACGTAAGAACACGCGACGCATACGGCAGTCGATCATGTAAATGCTAGCCTAACGTATGCGCTACATTGACCTATACGACATAGCATACCTTCATGGTAAGAATGGAAAGTAAACTATTAACTTTACAAGCTAGGGTGGTGAAGTGGCGGAAAAGGCTACTGAACTTACAGATTCTTACTGTTCATATGCTGACAGGCTTAAATAATAATTATATCGCTTTAAAAGCAGACAACTTAAAATGGATTTTTGTTATTCAATAACGTAAGCGCGTAACAATAATCATGTGCTTACAGTGACGTCCATAAAAATATGAACAAGTAGTTTTACTTACATTAAAGCAAATCAGCATTAATTCTAGCAACTTCTAACACTGAAATGATTGTAACTTGCATATTTTATACACATATATTTCTTGTATATAAATAAAAGAAATCAATGGATTGGATTTCTATCGCCACGACTGTTTTCACATGCACAACAAATTGCAACCAAAAGTTAAAATGCGTTTATCTGAACTGAGATTTTTTCACAAAGTGAAAACTTACAGGAGACGATAAAAATGGAAAAAAGCAGAGCATAAAAAATAAATAAAAACAAGAAAACAAACAAACAAACAAACAATCGATGGATATTAAATCCGCTGAAAGCTTTAACAACAACAGCAACGAAAGCAACAATTGCAGTTCGTGTTCACATCCGCGCCATGTGCAAATATTTGGCGTTTTTCCCTCTTTTACCGGTGGGCGTTCACATTCTTTCAACATTTCGCACTGTTTTCACGCTGCTGGAAATCTGATATTGCTTTTTCCTGCGAAATCAAAATATTTTCATAATTCAAATTAAACGTTTTGCAAGCGCCGTGCATACTATTTTCCCAACAAGCGAACGAGCGCGAAATTTACTGCGCGGGCACGTGTTTTATCTTCTTACTTGGCAACAAATAACGCTGTTTTTTAAGTAATGCTTAAGGATAAAAACGCATAACGTATTTTGGCTACCTTAACTTATGTTTCAAGTGCGCAGCGAAAAAATGGCTGACAGTAGGAAAAGCTGCTTACAGCTCGTAATAAAAGGACGAACATTTTTTTGTTTGCAAAACCAGCGGAAACACTTTGCCGACGTGTTCAAATATTGACATACTTGTTGGTTTTGTTTTTTTTTTTTTTTTGCTGCTAAAGAGAAATGCAAAAGAAAATTTAAAAAAAAAAAATACATGCTGTTTTTTAAAGCATATATTTACATGATTAAAAGAAAAGCAAAAAAGGGTTCACATTATTTGTCGCCTGGCGTACGTTTAATAAATGAGACTCAACGTGAGAAAAACAATCATTAGCGTTAAAATCAACAGCATTTTTGCATAAATTTCAACCAGAAATATAAAAAAGATAAATTGCAAAAATTAATTTGAAAAGTAATCGCTGTAAACTTACGCTTTTGGAATTTATCTTTCATTGCTACAAGTGATAAAGCGCACCGAAGCATACCGCAGCGCAAAAATAACAACTTTTCCATTTGAAACGGATGCAACCTTAAAAGAAACTTACTTCGGTCATGCCAAAGCTTTGATGCTCTTCATTTATCGTTTCGATACCAAACTTTTCAAATATTACAAACTTAATTGCAAACTTTACACATTTGATTTATAATCAAAACAGACTAACACAAATCTTTAATTTCACATAAATGTTTTTAAAAATAAAAACTCAAGGACTTGAAAATTTAAAGTTTAAATGTGCCATAGTTTCTACAGCAACCTTGTGCATATCTACATGCATATATTGAGCTTAAAAGTGCTGGAAAACTTTCAGTGTGGTAAGATTCTATTTTCTCGACTAAAATATTTGCTTTTTATAATACGTTACAAACTTCATGCTTAAGTATGTGTCCTTGTAAAATAATTCACTGCGTGAAGAGCACTGAAATACTAGTTGCAAGTTTCAATGACCAAAGGTCAGGTCAATCGATGCGTTAACTCAAGCAAAATCGTCAGAGCAAAGTTGCTTCTCGGATGCATTTATTTATTATTTTTTGCTTCCTTGCTGAAAAAAATGTTTTTTCTACGAAAATGATTTTCTGCGGCGAAAGTTTAAATTAAATTTTGAAAGCATACGGATCAATTGCTGTTTTAAGCTTGATTAATTCGTTTGATTGAAAGTAACTTCGAACAATTGTTACCTTTTTAGTACAATTTATGACAACAACAATAGCAACAACAAGCAAAACTTGTTTTCGTTCATGCTTTGATGAATAACATTTGAACAATGTTCATTGTTGGTCACTACATAAGATAAACGAGTTTTATGTAATGCATATTCATTAATGTTACATCCGTTGGTTAAATGCGCATCTCTAAGTAAATGACCGCAGACGCCACTCCAGCTATTAAAGTCAGCCACTTGATTGCAGGGCACAAAAGACATTCTCGCTGTCTTGCAGAGACAATAATGAAACTAATAGTGAAGGAAGCACCGACGACATATTCTTGTACTGCTCACAATACGAGTTTATGCACCGCGCAGACACCCAACTTTATATCAGCCTTGAAAATCCATGAAAAGCGCAGCAGCGCAATTCAAGGCACGCCGTCGCCACCCTACGTCATGCCATGGAGCAAAAGAAAACAGTGAATGGTTCGCCAAAGGAGACCACAAACCACAGCACCGCATCAGAAGAATCAGCAGTATACTGGGAATACCAAACAACGACACCCTCACTAACCAACCACAATCAAATAGCGTGACTGCAAGTTTAATTTTGCTTGCATTTCAATTATACGAAGCATTTTAATAATAAGACCTTAATTTGTGTGTGAGCTGACAAGAGCAATCGCATCTGTTGCTTTTTCATCTCCCAACACTCTCAGGAAGTAAAACTTAATAATGAAAACCGCATGTGGACTCATGTTGGCAACATTTTACAAAGGACCAAACGCTTTTCATTAACGAGTTTTTAAGAAACATTCAAGGCCTTTTAGCTTAAATATTCATTCTCTCTCACATTATTTTAATTTTTCCCCCAAATTATTTTTACTTCTAATGACAAGCAAATAATCAACCGAAAATGGCTACCTTTAATATTAGTGAATACATTCTATTTCGAGAAATTAGTTATATTACGCACACATATGGATAAATTTGCAATATATATTTGTTTTAAAAACCAATTCAGTTTAAATTTCAAACAGATGAGCTTTAATAGCACCCGCAATAACGAACTTTCTTGTTACAAATGTGAGTGCTGATACCAGTGCTGCTTCTTAATAAATATGATGAATGGGATAAATCAATTTAAACGACTTTGACATTTTGGCTAATTCAACACCTTATGTTAACTATCTCACTTCCTCATGGTAAAAAAATTTTATAACATAAATTTTCAGCAAACATAATTAAAATTGAAATAATTCTGCCCTGAAAAATGCTAAGGTGCCAGCACTGGTTGCGCAGTTGCAATCGGTCCGAAATAAACGTGGAATCAATTTAATTCTCTATTAATTTTTGTTTCTGACCGAAATAAACGTCCATTTAAACAAAATTTCAATCAGTTAAAGAGGCACTTATGCGTCAAAAAGGGGAAAACGAAAAAAAGTACACGAAGTACTGGCTAGCCCAATGTACAGTGCAGTTGTACCGGCAAATGGGCTATGTCAATATGCACCAAAAGTTGAGTCCATTTCTCGCCTCTGTTAAAAGGCAAACTGTTGATTGAAGTATGTTATTCAAATAACAGAATGTGACAAAACCGTTGCGCGACTGTAAGTTTGAATACGCTCGTTTGATAGCGGATTTTAGTCATTTTTAGTCGAGAAACGCACAAAACTGTCACTGATTACGCAAAGTGCTATTTTGGCGCTAAAGTCACTTTAGCTTTCACGAAGAAAAAGCGAATAAATACCCATGGAATAAACCGCGACATACGGCACACCAATGCAGCGCCTTATCCGACTGTTTAAATTCAACATTATGTTATTGCAATAGTACCTGTTAAACCTGAATAAAACAGCTGGTCAGCTGGTTATATTTTTGCATCTTTCGCTGAGACGAAGAAGAAGAATAAGTTCTCAAAAAGCTGAAATTTTGTATTTAAAACCAATTATATTTTAACGATGTCGGTGCTGCGCTTTTTATTAACGCGACAGTCACTCGCTATTCTGCAGAATCGAAGTGGCATTGGTGGTTTTGGAGTTCTTGAGCGCCAATTGCCAACTGGGCTGACAAGAATTGATATTGGCACCACAACAAAGAACCTTGGTGGTGAACAACAAACTCGCGGACACAAACGTTTCGGCCATGCCAAAGAGCCGACACCACGCGTTACCAAATTTTTTCACTTTACAATGCTGGGACTTTTCATCATATCGGTGCTTGATTGGAAAAAGTAAATGTAAAACGCGTATAACCTGAATGTTTATTTTTAACCTTGATCAATCGTTTCAGAGTAAAGCGTATGGTTATGCCGAAAGTAGACGCTGATGCGGGGCAACCAACCGCGGACATCAACGCCATGTCGGATGACTCTAGCGATGAGAGTGACGATGATGGTGACGATGACGGTGATGCTCAACTGGACAAAAAAAAGCTCAAAGAGAAGGTTGGGTTCCGCGACCGCAAGGTAAGACCGACACAACATGATTGGAATTACTCACAGTGTGCATACGAAAAATCAAAAAAAAAAAATCACATTTATCGTCGATGTTATGTGTGCTATTCATTATTATTTCCTTTGATTTATTCATTTCTTTAATTCATTATTTATTTTAATTTTCCGTTTTTCTTCGTTTTCTGTTTATAACTGGTACTTCAATTAAAAAACATCACTTTCTACTTGACACACTATGATTGCGTCAGATAATCGAATACGAGAACCGTGTTCGCCAATACTCGACGCCAGACAAAATCTTTCGTTATTTCGCCACTGTACGTCTACAAGATGCCACTCAGACTATCGTATGCATGACACCTGAGGACTTTCTGCGCTCTATATACCCGGGCATGAAGCAGCCAGATGGTAATGCACTCAATTTCGTAGCCAACCATAGACCATATGACTAGTGACACTTACCTACTAATTTTCGGCGTCCTTAAGTTTTTCATTTAATGCCACTTAAGTTTCTTTATTTAAGTTAACTCATAACTTCCGCACACATTTCGCGCGCGCCCAATAATTTTTAGCCAAACACAATATTTAAACTGCCTAAAATGTAAATTTTTAACGCTTGCCGCTTAGATCATTGAGTATGAAAATCGCATACGCCAGTTTTCTACACCAGACAAAGTATTTCGCTATTTTGCAACCATACAAGTCCCAGTCACCGATGATCGTCATGAAGTATATATGACGCCAAGTGATTTTCTGACTAGCATGACGCCCGGAATGAAACAACCCGATGGTATGTGGGACCCAAGTTAGCAAATTGTAACCAAACCTTTAGTTTTTAATTATATCATAGTATAATTTCTCTTCACTAAATATAAAACATATTTTCTTTCAGGCTTGGGTCTCGACCAGTACCGACGCTATGATCCCAAAGTAAGTATTTGTGGCACACATTGCATATGACACTTTCTACGTATTCTAATGAATTTTCCAGTCCGTCGGCGAACAGTTAAATTTGCATCTGGAGAAAAACAGCATATTTTACAAGCTTGGCTCATACGGTTTAATCACATTCTCTGACTATATTTTCTTGCTCACTGTACTCTCAAGTAAGTATTGAGTCTTCTATTTTTGCTGCTCAATCTTTCTATAGCATGTAAGCTTTCCAACGGGTGAATTGATTTTGAAATTTCCATTTAGTAGCGAATAGACATATGTTAAATAGCCACACAAACCACATACGTCAGTCAGCAGTTTGATCACGCCTCCGACCAAACCGTATTCATAGATGTCCGAATTATAGATCAAACAGATTTGCTTTAAGGTAGTAAAAGGTTTTTATTGGTAAATGTCTCTTTTATATCGAAATAAGTACGTAATACAATAAGTAAATAAGTTTGAATATTTGTTTAATTCGCTTTCGTTTTTTATCTTTATAAATTTTAACATCACATCAAAAGTTTTTTTTTTTTTCATTAAATTATATAAATATTTTTTTGTATTCACAAGATAATCAATCTGACGCTTAAATGCTATAGAAAAAAGATTCTAGTCCACAAAAGTTTTAGACTAGCCCTGTTTAAATACTTCCTTTACCGTCCGTTATATATGAGAAATATTTCGTTTATTCCTGTTGGTTGTGTATGTGTATATTTGACGATTTTACGAGAATATTCGAGTATATATGAGTATATGAATTAACGTATATTTGAATAAATTCCAAACTGTTGTCTGTCCGTATCCATCATATTATTAGCTTTCGATGCCAATTTCGGTAAATTTATGTTGAGGCTCACAAAAAATTTAAAAAAATATCTTCGCGCCGTCACATTTTCAACTACAGTATATATATATAATATATATGTATTTATGTATATATAACCTATGCATGTATAGAGTGTATAATATGGTGTCTTAAATGTGCAATTACAAAACTAACTGAGAGAGCATTTTTCGTTTCATTTTTTGTTTTTAAAATGCTATTCGGTGCTTGACTTTATAACTAACTACAATACATACTTTGCTTAGCTCGTATTCACACGTAAATCCTTAAGAAAAAAAAATCCATAAAAATAAGCTAACTACTGAAGTTGAGTCCTCCTCGTTACCATCTTCGATTTTGGCCTTTAAGTATATTCGAATGAGTGTGTAGAAGAGATAGAGAGGTTATTTGGAAAACGTTGGTATTTGGTAATTGTTTGGCTTCGATTCGATCGAACGAATATACTGAGACTCGCTTTATCGATCGATCGATCGATCAAGTGGGTTCAGTTTAAGGTACTTTTGGAATGCGATTGTTCAGCTGCATTGTCTATAACCAATGCGTTTATTCAATGCTTGCACTTTTCAGCGCTGCGGCGGCGTCGTCTGTGACGACATTGCTGTTCGTGGTTGTTGCATTATTGATTGCAGGTTGCGGCGCCGTTGTCGTTGACGCCGAACTCCAAGGCAAAACCATATCGTAATATTTGTTAAAATCGTAGCCGAAAAGCTCGAAGTCAATGCGATAAATCTTGAGCAATTGGTCCAAAGTTGAGCGTTCGATATCGACAAAGTAACGATCAACGACTTCTTCCGATTTGCTGCCTTTCGTTTGATTGCGTATCTTACGTAGTCGCTTGCGCGGCAACGTGTCCAACAAGAGCGATTCGAGACCCGCTTGGCGTATAATATACTCGGAATCGCGCTGAAAGGTCTCCACCTTACCAATGATCGTAAAGTTGACGCTGCACGGCGTACAGAAGCTGTAAACGGGCGCCCAATGCTCGTCAAGCCGATGGCCACGCGCATGTTCATCGATCACGTAGCGCGTGAATTCCTCAAAGGTCGGACCACGTGCACTCTTGACGCTCATGGCGCGACGCCTGTATTGATTTTTAATGCGTAAGCCCAACGCTTTATAGAACTTGTTATGACCGCCCTCGAGCTTGTTCCGGTACGCGGAGAGTAGACGCTCGAAGGGTTCACGCACAAAGAGAAACGACAGCGCCGAGGGCAAATTATCGATCAGTTCATTGAGATCGGGACGTGGAAAGTGCCTACGCGCCAGCTCGAGCGGCTGGTTGTCGGTGCGATGCAGATATTTCAGATCGTAGCCAGCTGTTGAAGCGATGAAAAGACAACAATTTGTTTAATTATATGAAGTTAATGTTGGATTGGCACTTGCTTACCGAGTATATTGAAGTAGTACATCCATGTGCTGCTGGCCGCCTTAAAGACGTTGCACCAAACGATATTGTGGCCCGGCGAAATGAAGAACTCCCAGGGGTTCGGTGGGTAACGCGTCTTCAGATTGTAACGCTTGCAGACCGCATTCAGCTGAGCGCTACGCTTTTGCAGCTCACGTTCCGTGGCGAAGTGCTGTTCCTCGGAGTACTCGTATACCGGATTCAGTGTGCTCGCCACTGTTGCTCTCAATAACGGTACATCTGCGCCGGCGGCTGTTGTCGCCTGTTGCTGTTCGCGTTGCAGCTTGTGGCGTAGTTGTTGTTGTCGTGCAAGCTGCAACAACTTCGGCGCGGGTTTTATCTCGCCTTGTGCTACGATTGGGCCGTCAAACGATTTTGTGCGCTCTTTGTTCTGCTCGAAGGCGTTTAGGGATTCGCGGAATAGAAACGCAAAGTAGAAGACTCCAATCAATATGCAAGCGCCGATTTTTACATATGTCTGTGCACGTCGCCCGTAGCGTAGGCGTAGAAGCATGTTGTTGGCGTCACGTCGATCGGTGTTCGACTTGCACCTTGACGGACATACATATGCAAACGCGCGCACTTATCCTAAGAATAAATAAATCAGAGGTTTTATGTATGACAGTGATTTCAATGAAAACAACTTATATTTCTATCGGTACACAAATAAACTCAAAGAAAACCTCATGTAGTATGTGCGCAGATAAGCATCGCGTACGATTTGTGGTTTTGGCGGTATGTCTAATTAGTTCTTGGTAATTGACTCACAGCTATGGTTCAAGGTTGCTTTCTATTGTAATCGTGGAAATAATATGTATATGAAATAGAAGATTGGCATTAAGTTGGTTTTTTTTTTACCGCAAATGACTGAAGTCTAGAAAATAGAGCATGTATTCAAGTTGCAACGGAACTTGTTATTTCTGCCGTTAAAGCGAATAAGAAATGAACAATTAAACATTTTAACACCTTCGTTCTTCTTATTCTGCCACACTTTTCCACACTCTCTATCTTGGCACCGGCTAACGTGCATTTTAACTGAAAAAAAGAACACACACACACACGCACACACACATACAAACAAACGCATATAGAACGTGTGTAACTACAATAAAGTCGACGACACTTGTTGTTTGTGTTTTTTATGACATGCATAAAAAGTCACTTGAGTTTTTAGCGTTTGTTGCATATTCATAGGCGCCAACAAACGGCCATGCAAGATTCACAGCTATGCAATGAACTCATACTTTGGCCTCTCTCGCATACCCTAAAAGCGCCACTTGGCAGCACTTGGCAACGCGCTGATGACGCAGGCAAACGCCGCTATACGTCACATTCACGGCTTGCGCACACACCGCACGCACCGCCGCATCGCGCAGCAGCAGCGCAGCAGCAAACGAAAGTGGAACGCTGCTAACCAAATTGGCTGCTGCTGCTGCTGCTGCTGACGCGCTGCCGAGCCGTGTCGTGTCGTGCCTTGCCGTTTACCTTGTTGAATGTCTTCGGAAATGCGCTTTTTCTGCTCATTTCCTGTTGAATCTTTCGTCATGTTTTTTTTTTTCCTTTTCTGCATTTTCGTTTCATTTCGCTTACTTATCGTTTTTTATATATATATATTTTTTTTTTATACTTTGGCACAATTTGCCTGAGCAACAGGATAATGAGTACGAAATGAAATGAAAAAAAAAAAATTGGTGTTGCCCAAATATAAGTAAAATGTTCACCAACTTTCTGCACTATTTTCAATACATATATAATTTCACATGCGATGTTGCAGTTTTTTATTTATGTATAATGTTGCTCTTGATTTCCTTATTTGGTTTATTAATGTCGAAATTAAAGACAAACATGAAAAATACGGAACCTGCCCTTTTTTTTATTATATTTTTATTTTTACATATACGAAAACAGACACACAAACACACACGCACACACACACATAGAGGCATGCACGCAGCGCGCTCTGGCGGCAAGCAAATGAAAATCATAAATTTATATACTTTTATATAATTGAGCTTTCTTCCTGTGGTGGCTGTGAATGTTGCCGCAACGAGTTTCCCGCACGAACTGTCGGCACTCTACGCTCAGGACGCTGTTTTTCATGAACTTCGAATGTCCTTTTGAAGCAAGCAAAAGTCGTCGTTGTCGTTGTCATCGTCGTAGTCATCGTTGTCGTTGTCGTTCTCGATGCGATGCGATGCGACGGCGAAGCTAAAATGAAAACGAGAGCAGCAATTTTGGTTGTTTCAAGAGAGTGGGCGGTTGGGTGAGTGCGTGCGTGCGGGTGAGTGTAGGCAGGAGAGTCGGAAATGAAAGGTTAAAATGTTTGGGCGTTGCGAGAGCGCAATGTTTTGAATTTTGACTTATCAGTCTTTGTTTACATCTCGTTAAAAACAACAACAAAATAATTGAAAAATTCACATACTTTTCCTCGTATTGTGTTGCATTACACTACACAAGTCAAGCTTGGCTTATCAGCGCTTAAATAGCATAATAATAATTCATATATTTTCATTTGCCATTACAGTTTCACGTCGTCACTTCGAGATCGCTTTCCGCATGTTCGATTTGAATGGTGATGGTGACGTTGACTGCGAGGAATTCGAAATGGTCGCCACTTTGGTGCGTTCGCAGACAAGCATCGGCACCCGGCATCGCGACCATGCCAACACGGGCAACACCTTCAAAGTAAGTACTAGCGACCTCTATGTTTGACTAGCCTCTGCATCGTGGTAATAATGAAAAATCTACTTACTTATTTAATTCTATTTCGTATTGTATTTTGTCTTTGTCTATTGCTTTACTTGTGTCTACTTTAACTATTAACTACGATTTAACTAATGTTAAAAAAAACAAAAATGTAAAAAAAAACGCAAAAAATAATTTGTAAATACGAAAAACCTACAAACCCAACTCAAGTCCTTCAAGGTATTTTCGCATAGCTGTACTGAACTTAAACTTTTTATTTATGCTTACAAAATGTTTTACACAAACTAAACACGACACTCATTTCAATCAAATGCACCAATTTGTTGTCTCTCATTAAAAACTATTTGATTACAAACTTATCAAATTTCATGCACCTAACAAATTAATACCTAAAAAAAAATAAGCCAAACGTTAATTAACATTGCATAAATTCTCTTTCGGCAGGGTGTCAATTCGGCGCTGATTACGTACTTCTTCGGCCCGAACATGGATGAAAAGCTGACAATCGAGAAATTTCTGGACTTTCAGGAGCAACTGCAACGTGAAATTCTCTCACTTGAATTCGAGCGCAAAGATCCGAATGAAGATGGCATGATCACCGAAGCGGACTTTGCTGAACTTATGTTGGCATATGCCGGCTATCCGGCAAAGAAGAAGCAGAAGAAGTTGAAGCGTGTTAAGCGTCGCTTCCGCGATCATGGCAAAGGCATCTCGAAGCGCGATTACTTGGACTTCTTTCACTTTCTGAACAACATCAACGATGTGGACACGGCTTTGACTTTCTATCACATAGCGGGCGCTTCGATTGATCAGCAAACGCTGAAACATGTGGCCAAGACGGTGGCTTTGGTTGATCTCTCGGATCACGTGGTCGATGTTGTGTTCACCATATTCGATGATAACAGTAAGTTTTCATATATATTATTTGACATATGCTTTTACTAAAGTGATTTGTTTGTTTGCCGTGCCAGATGACAATCAACTGAGCAACAAGGAATTTATCTCTGTTATGAAAAATCGCATACAACGCGGTCTGGAAAAGCCAAAGGACACCGGTTTCCTGAAGATGATGCGCTCAGTATTGAAATGTGCCAAGGAAACGAAACCCGTACTTTTGGATATTTAAATTGAATTTCATACTTTATGTGTTCAAGATTAGTGAATTTTAATCTACTTTCCTGTAGCCCAGTCATTTTTTAAGCTTGTAATATTTATGTGTAATCAAAGTTAAATTCTTGGAAATCGAACCATTCGAACTGAAGTAGGCAACTTTTCAATATGATTATTATTATATACTTGATAATGTTATGTATTTCTTTTTTTCAATAAATTTTACTTGTAATTTATTTTCTTCTTAAACGGTAGTGCTTATTTTCTTGGCTTTTTAAACACGGTTAGGTTTGTCAATACAATCTGTTAGTACATACGTTTTCGAGAAATAACGATTAAAAGTTGGCAATAATTTAATATTACACATTTGTCGATTTTGTCAAAATCTATTTTGGTTTTTCGATACATGAAAAATTTAAAAACATTCAAAATCATCGAAACTTTCAGTCCGAACAATAATTATTTTAAAAATCTATAAACACAAAAAATCTATAAAACAGAAAATAATAATAAAATTTTTTGGTTTTTAATTTGAATATTTTATTTTCAATGGTTTAAAACAAACGATATATAAGTAAATATTTATGTATTTTTTCTGTATTGATAATTTACAATTTATTGTATGCTAAACGATTTGAATTATTATCGCGTATAACTCTAAAATAGTTTCACGTTGCAACACTTAAAGTAATTAATAGATAATTATTAAAAAACAAAACGTACATCAATATTACTTTTATGCATATTATTTGCGATACTTTCTTTCTCTCTCTCTCTCTCTCTTGTTTTCAACATTCAAACATAAAATCTTATAGGAATTTTGCGTAAAATTTATCTTTTTATATGTATGTATTTTTAGTTAAAATTACTTTATAACTTTGTTCAAACTTAAACTAGTTGCTTTTTTAATAAATATGTATGCCTTTATGTATAACATTAACAATTTTTTTTTTTGTTTTGCTTTTTCTTTTTAATGTTTTGCTTAGCTTTGCTTTTGTTTTTGCTGTAGACACTTGATAATTTAAACTATCAGCAATTATTATTATGTATATCATTTATTGTATTTACAAAAAGAAATTAATTAAAAATAAATAAATATAAATACTTTGCATGCTTTTAACATAAGGAAACTTACGGAACTCAACGTAACTTCGACTGTTCTTGAACAGTTTTGAATAAGAAAAAAAAAAAAAAACAGGTAACGCAATTATTTCTAAAAAATAAGGAAAATCTAATAAGACAATCAGAAAGGACTTCGGTTCGGATATTGTTACGAGATCTATGTAGTTAATGCCATATAATTACATATGCTTACATAACACACACATAAAAATACATTTTTTTTTTGTTAGAGATACAATAACTGATTATATACTATCCGAACGATAAAGTAACGCCGGTTTCACTACCCAATAGACATTTAAAGCAGAAAAATGAGTTCTTTGCATATAATTAAGAATTTTTTTTTTTAATGATTTTTTTTTTTTTGCTTTATATTTATGCATATTTTTTTTTGTTTTTGGGCATGGTAGTTACCTTCTGTCCTTGTTCTAGAATTCCTGCTTCTTGATTTCGTCGATAGTTACCGATAGTCGATATCAATGAAACAATCATCCAACATTCACACTTCTAACCAAAGTACTAACAAACTAACAACAACAACACACGAGCCTATCAAAATTACTGATTTACTGTTACGCTGTCTCTCTGCTCTCTCTCCTTTGGCCGGTTCACACACAGAAGAAGCACCGTCACTGCCGCTGCCAACGCCGCCTTGGCCTCTCCTCAAGCCTGATCGGCGGTGAGTATCATCATGCTCTTTATGTTCGCGACCTCCGATTCGAGCCGCTCCAGCTGCGACTTGATGATCTGATCGCGCTCGTTGGGCGATACACCCGCAGCCGTGGCCGCCGCTACGACAGCAGCCTCGCCGACAGTCTTGGGCGAGAGCACTTTGCGCTGGAACTGTGCAGTCCACTCGGCGCTGCTTGCAATCGAGATGCCAGAGTCACGTTCGTCGCTTGAGTTGTCGCCGCCATCGTTCCAGGCTGTGGGCGAGGACCGCTGGCAGATCGGCTCCTGCTTGATGTGCTGCAGCGCAAGGAGTGCCGTGGCGGCCGCGTCCTTGTCGCCCAGATGTGATTTGTGTCGCAGCTTTAGGGGCAAGCAGTTGTTGGCGTCGTTGCTGTTGGTGGGGCTGGTCGTGCTGATGTTGACATGATGCGGCAGGTGCTGTGGATTGTGATGGTGATGATGGTGGTGGTGATGATGATGATGTGGATTGTGTGTCACTTCTTCGTGCTCCTGTTCGTCATCGCCCGAAACGGCGCCCGATGAAGACGCTGACGATGTCGAAAGCGATGAGCTGAGCAATGACGAGGACGTGGTGGACGAGAGTATGTTCTCATAGGTGGGTGAGCAAGCGCGACGCGATAAGTTCAACACGCTGGCAGCTGTTGTGGCGCCCACTGAGCTTGACGACACAGCATCGACGGCACTAGAGCTGACGGTCGCCTCCGGCATTGCCTGCAAGTAGCCAACGGCAGCAGCTGCGGCGGCGGCTGCAGCCTCCATCTGCTGGGCGACCGCATCCTTGGCCAGGCCGGCGTTGTTGTGATAGCCGTTGTTGTTGTTGTTGCTGCTGTTGTTGTTGTGCGTGTTGGGCGGCGCATACAAAGCGGCCGCAGCAGCAGCACCATTCGGCGCATTGCTGTAGAGCGCGCCGGCGACTACCACTTTGCGCAGACAGTCGAACTCTTCGCGACGCACATTGCGATTGAGCGCCTGCAAGACATGCAGATTGGGCACGGCGGGCGCTTGTGCTTGTGGCTGTCGGCTGTTGTGCTCATGTGTTGTTGCTGGCGGCGGCGCCACCTGATTGACGCTGGCCATTGCTGCAGGCGATGTCGTGCTGGCCGCTGCGCTAATGACGCCGTTCTTGGGCCCATCCGTTGGCTGGTAGTGCGGCATGCCATTGGCCGGCAACTGCAAGTGATTGGGCACATGTAGTGTGGCTTGCATGTGTGCATGGCTCTTGACGATCTGTGCCTCAACCGTCGATGACGACGGCGGCGACGGTCGTGTGACGTTGACGGGCGAAGTGCAAACGCCAACGTTGTTGGGTGAGCCGCCGTTGTAGATGAGTGCTGTGTTGACGGGCGCATAGGCGACGCTACCATTCGAGTTGCCATTGCTGCTGCTGTTACTGTTGCTGCCACTGCCGCCGCCACCACCGCCGCCTCCGCCACCCGCAGACATCTTTGCGCGTTTGGTGATGCTCAAGACTTGTTCGCTTGTCGGCAATGAGGCCAAAATCTGTTCGACGCTTACCAAATTCTCGCCAGAGATGTTGAATTTATCCTTGATTGCATCGAGTTGCGCCTTCAGCACATGATTCTCCTTAGTCAGCTCGACGACCCGTTGCTCCAGTACCATATCGTTGTAGCGTCGCTTCTCACGGCTTCGTTTGGCTGCCTCATTGTTGCGTCGTCGTCGATCCCAGTAGCTTTCGTCCTTCTTGTTGTCGGGCGTGAATTCGCGCTGCTTGCGCTGTGAGAAAAGTTCCTTGTGATTATTCGATTGCATTGAGCCACCGCCGCTGCCTGGCGATTTGCCGAGGCTGCCATCGTAGCCACCATATTTGCCATTTACCATGCTTTCGGAGATACTATGACCGCTATCACTCGACTGTGGACTCATTGAGCCGCCGTACATGGACAAAGGATGCACTGTAATTGTAACAAAGAACAAAGAAAAACGAAAGTCAGTCTCAGTCTTACTATTGCGCACGTGTCACACTCTCTAACATCATCTCCCCTCCCCCCGAACAGACACCGTACTCTCACTTTTATGAAAAAAGAAATACTCACAATTTGTTGATTCATTTGAACTTCCATTCATGGACAGCGTCGGCGAAATCGTAGTCATGCGCATGTTGTTCATAATACCGTTAACTCCCGCCATGCTCGACATTCCTGTCTGCGTTTGTTGTTGTTGTTGCTGCTGTTGTTGTTGCTGTTGTTGTTGTGTTGCTCCCAAATGCACTGTGAGCGCCTTGGCCACTATGCCGCCAACGCCCGACGAGACGATTTTGTTTGCTTTGTTATTTGCGTTTGTTGGTGTTGCGCTCAATACTTCGGGCATTGCCGTTATAAAACGTGTCTGCTGTTGTTGTTGTTGTTGTTGTTGTTGCTGCTGTTGATATTGCTGCAAGAGTTCGTCCTTCAAGGTTAGTGTTGAGGACACGCAAATGCGCGGTTTATTGTTGTAGCCCTCTTGTGCTAATAACTGCAACTGTTGTTGTTGCTGTTGTGTACAGCGATCGCCGCTGTAATCTGTTTGTGGATCTGTAATACAACAGAAATAAGTTATGTTAATTTATTCCAATTGCTATTTATAAAATGTGAGTTTCTAAGAAAAAAAAAAAGGCACTGCAATTATGCAAAGTTTGCGTGTGTGTGTGTATGTATGTGTGTTTTTAAGCCCAGCACTTCTTATCTACAAAGACAACAACAAGCGCAATCAAAGTTGACATAATATTTAATTTGGGTTTACATTACTTCTATTTGGTAATCAGCGGTTTTTTGTTACTGTTTTATCTGTTGCTATCTGCCAAATGCGATTGCTGATAAGCATTTTTATAAATTTTAACTGCCATAATGGCATCGAATCAAAATTTATACGAATTTTGACATTATATGTTATTTAAAGCCATGAAAATGGGGTCTCGAAGCTTAATCAGAGTAGACTAAATAGATAAATGCATTGAAAGATTATTAGGGACACAGTTCGATTGAAATTGATTATGAAAGAAATGTAATCCAATGAAAAGCCAAAATAAGAAAGTAAAGAATTATAAAAAGTTTCGTATTTTTTTCATAATTTCATTTCATTTTGAACTTTTAATGTATAACAATCTACAAGCCATTGATTTGTCTAATGTGTTCTCGAATTCCTAGTATTGTAACTACACTTATTTTGCCTAGTGATTCATGAGAACGAAAAAAGGCATTAGGTTTTCACGCAAACGTTTGTTTTGTCAGATGAATCATGCTTGGATACTTGTAAATGAGTCTATGTCGTTTTGCGGGAAAAAATACTTAAATCAAATTGTAATTAACACGAATAACATTTAAATTTATTGATTTCGTAATCAACAACAAGAATTGTGTAATAAGTTTGCTCAATGGGGGATTTATAAATATAATTCGGCTTAACTTAACAACTGCTGACAGTTGTTTGATGAGTGAAGTTTTTTAAATACAATATGAAATAAATAAATTAGTTACTAATTAATGACAATTAATAACTTAACAAATGCACAAAACAAAATACAATATAACAAAATTAAATAATAATAGCAACAAATTCAAGTTTAGCGCCTATAAAAATGAAATCTTGCATAAAAATTCTCGATAATTATTTAAGAGTGCTGAGGAATGAATCAAAACAAAAAATTGAAACGTATTTAAATGATATTTCACAACAACAAAATCAAATGACGCAAGAAATAATAACAGCGGCACAGCAAAAAAAGAAAGAAATTAGACAAGCAAAAATTAGCACAACTCAGACACAAAGACAGACACAACAACAACACTCACACACTCACAGATGCTCATGCAGGCAAACGAACCAAATGAAAAAACACAAAGTAACATATACAAATGCAAACACAATGAGGGCGAAGCGCGACAACAAAAAAAAAAAACAAATATACATATATAAAATTTCGTGTTCTGTTTATTATGTTGTTGTTGTTGTTGGTTTTTAAATCGCAACCCTAACCGTGACCATCGAGAAGTATTACGGTTCAATGTGCTCACGTTGTTGACTGGCTGCTGTCTGCTGCGATGCGCCATTTGCCCCAACCCGCAGCCACAAGCACAAATGACGTTAACCGCCCTCACAACACACAACACACAACACAAAAAACCAGTGTCACTCAAACACGGACATGTTGTATGCACAAACGCGCACACAGTTCATGCGAAAGGCCTCCCACACACACACACACACTCAAACACACTTACTACACAAACAAAGGCTTTCGAATGCAGCGTGATTTTTTTGTTGTTTGCTGTGCAATCGCCGGCGACGCCAACGTCGGCAGCAACAAAGGCAAATAAAATATACCGTTTATTTAATTAATTTATTACGTTCTTAACAAAAATATATAAATAATTGCAACATTCAATGAAGTAATAACAGTGAAATAAAGAGAAATGTTTTCTAATTGGTATAAATTACAAAAGTCGGTCAAGTACGAAATTTGCAAATGCAAAAATCCGAAAATTCAAAAAACAATATTAACCAACACTTACATTCTTTGGCGCATGAAACAACAACAGTTGTTGCGTGTTTGTTGTTGCTGCTGATGGCTATTTTTTTAATATCCGTTAAATTGTTTGTTATTGCAGGTGTTGTTGCTGCTGTTGTTGTTATTGTTGTTGCTGTTGCTGTTGCAATTGCTTTGCTATCAACTAATGTTGCTACAGCGCTATTGTAACTGTTAATGTTCTTCAAAACAAATAAGTTTTTTGTTGACGTTGGTCCTTTAAACAAATTAACTTTTTGCTCCAATGTGCACACAATCGACATTTTCAAGGGTTTCTGCCGTTTTTTTAAGTTCAACTACTTTCAGATAGAAATTCACACTTAAATTTCAACACAAATTGCATTTTTCCTTTTTATTTTTGTTTTGTTCTTTTTGCATTTATTTTCTACACAAAAAACCGACACTTATAATAATAATTTTTTTTATCTTTATTGTTGTATTTTTTTGCAAATATGTCGCAATATTTTTCTGTTATGTTGTAACTTTCTAAGAATTTTGTTGTGTTTTTTTTTTTTTTTTCAATTCACATTTTGCGCATTTTTTATTCTGATAGTTTTTATTTATTATATTATTTGTTTTCAATTTTCCAATTGGCGTTTGTGCACTGCACTTTGCGACCGTTTCGTATAAGATTTCTGGCACGAATGATTGTGACGGCGCTGTCTCTGCCGCTGCAGACTTAAAGTGCTAAAAATTTCACTCTGTCTCTTCTTATTGGATTTGAAACGACACTCATATACGTTGACGACGCGAGCGTTGCTTTCTTTCTTGTTTGCTTTGCTTATTCACGCGATATTTATTTCGACGTACGACGTTCTCTTTGTGTTTGCTTATCGTGCGCGAGCACAACCATTTGCGTTGACGGTTACAAATATTTTGAATCTAGAAAACTTTTCACCATCGGAACAAACCTGTTCACTTTCAAAAGTGAATCAACAGAAATTTTCTATATTTCGCTCACTGTTCTATGGTTTGACGACACAATTGCTTTATGTCAACATCGGCATATCGAAATACTTGCGCGCATTTAATACGCAACACTTTGCAACTTGTGCACACACAGCATACAAAAGTCTTATGTTGTGCTACATTCGTGTGCATGCATAAGTCATAACTACAAAGTTTTCGCTGTCAAGCAAATCTTTCTCGCGCACAAAGTGAAGGGGCCGTGGTAAGTGTTCGTTAGATTGGTTCGATGTAACAAGTTTGACGATATACTGCCAACATCATCTAAACTAAGAACATTTTTGCATGGTCACGTTGTGAAAACACGCGTTGTGACACGCGACAACACATGTTCGATGTTCAGCGTTAATAGTGCGCCCGAACATCAAACATGTGCACAGTGCCAAACACAACACGTTCATTAAGTAACAAAGTTGTTATGACATTTCATTTATATTCAAATGTCTTATGTGTTGCTAACAAACTACTGGCACAATAGAGCATATAAATTCTAATGAATTTTGCACTTATTATTTATTAGTTGTATGTTTTCTAATCGGTCAGTGGCAAACTAGCCGAGTGCAATATTGAAAGCAAAGTCACATTGCCGCGTTAAGTAATCATTGTAATCGCGTTTTGAAACATTTGAAACTAGAACGTGATATCTTGCGTCTAACGTCTTGCACACTTGTACTTCCCACACACCATTAACCGCTAAGCACACGTTGATGTTGAAGCTGCTCAGCTGCGCTTACAACATTTCAGTGCGCACACTGCTTGTCGGCAAAGGGGGTCGGTCACGTCATTGTGAATTGTTTACGCTATTTTGTTATTTGTTTGGTGACGTAAGTTAAAAAATTGTTCTTTGCCTTTGTCATCATTAGCACATATCAGTATTTAAAGACGGAAGGACGGACATAGGTTAACCCTTAATGGTTTATTTTTAAATTTTACAGCGAAAAATAAGAAATTATTGTTAGTGACATGTGTGGTTTTGAAAGAACAATTGTAGTTTCATAACAACATTTTTAGAATAAACGAATCTTGTTACTTAAGCCCAATGCAGTTGGCCAAGTTACTCGTCTCCGCCGCAGGGCAAAGGTTATTCTTGATCTGAATGCGCATATGTGAATTAAAACAATGAAATTAGCCTCTAATAAAAGTGAACCGGGCTTTCCAGGTTTGTTTGTTAGATATTATTAATTTAAAGTTATTAATTTGTTGATTTGATTTACAAGTTTTATCGATTTTTATATTGTACACAGTTCACAACACATTTTGGCACATGAAATGGCAAGAAAGGTCGGGAATTATTACGTAAATTATTTTTAGCGATAATTATTTGCTAAAATCTTTCGTATTCGCTGTTATTTTGTCGTTCTGTCCGTCTGCTTGTCCAATCGTTGTTCTTTCGGGCATACCTTTTAGCTCATATTGTAAACGTTCAATATACAACAAAGGCTTTCTTTGAAATTGCTTGGAGATCAACAAGACTTTATTACAAAATCGTTTTAAAATTCTTATAGCCATGAAAAAATGTTAATTTCACTGAGCAATGAAGTCACGTTTTATGAACAATTGTTTATAGTTTTGAGAAAAGAAAATTAAATTTACACATAAAATAAGATATGCCAAATAAAATTAAGCTATCGAACTGAAGTTAATATATGATTTACTGACCTAGTAATAATAGGCCACTATTAACTATTAATATTCGATGAAATGACATAAAGACCGAAATAAAACTATTAAACAAATCAAGAAAATTCCAAAAAAAAAAAATGCAATAAAATATATTGTTACCAATAAGATTTATTGGCACTTTAAATTGTAACATGCCATTAAATGGGAGTTAATAGCATTTTAACAGATTTTAATATACCAGATAAGTGTTTTTTTTTATTCTATAAGCAAAAAGTAAATTTTTTGATTATGTTAAAAAGATAATAGAAAATAAATTTGTGGAAAATAAGCTTCACTTTTTAAATTTTAGTAATTGTCATTGTTGTCTGTTTAACTAATATGTTAACTAACAATTCACTTTGAGTGTCGCTGTATTTTTATTTATTTAATCATATTGCAATTCCAGTGTTATTATAATTCTTATTGCTTAGTTTATTGTTAGTGTGATTGTCACACTATCACCGTTGTGCGGTCGCTGTCGTTGCCTATGACGATGACAAATCGACGTGGAGTGAGAAGGCGACGAGAACCTCGTCACTGGACGAACGAACTATTTGCTCGCTCATTCACTTGAACTGTTATGAAACGTTCATTTGCCATAAAGCAGCAACAAAATGCAAAAGACGTAATAGAATCGCCGGCTTCTCCTCCTCCGTCCTTCACTGTTCTTCATAACTCACTGTTCGTGAAAAGAGGGTCGGTTCGGGTCGGTTTCATTTCATTTCGTTTTGGCATGGTGGTTAATATTTTCGCATTGCAAGTAATACACGAATGCTGCCGTCGATGTTGCTGCCGCCACCGCCGGCTTGGCTATTTTTACACGGCTCTGCAGCCAAAAGCAGCCGCAGCCGCAGCAGCGATAGAGACAGAGACAGCAACAGTGCCAAACAACTGTCACGTGTAGGAAAATGTGCCGTTGGCAGTGCAACGATCTCGCGACATTCGCTCACATGTTCTCAACTTGAGTTGCGACGTAAGCCAAATGGAAATTTAACGTGTTTGTTTTTTTTTTTTTTGCCATACATTACAATATGATTTCATATCACTTTTTTGTTATGTTTGTTGTTGTTGTTGTAGTGCCGTTTTTTGCTATAATTTAAAATGTGCAAGCCATTGCAAAATATTCATGCATAATTCTTATAAGTATAAAATATAAAATTTAATATGTCTTGTTGTTGTTGTTGTTGTTATGGTAATACATAATATTAATAATATTTTGTTGAATTTGTGCAAAATGAATTACTTAAGCGCTGAAATTTTGTATAATTGTGCTGATTTTGTATATTAACTAATTGCATAATACGTAACTCAATTGAATTGATAATAAATAAAACTGGCATTTATCAATTTAAATGGAAAATTCTATGACAACGTGAGTCGTGTTTATTTGTCTGTCTGTGTGTTTGTCGCATTTGAGCATTTGGCGCAAAAAAAAAACCGGGTGGCATTCAATTCAGTGTTGGCCGCCAATCGAACCGGCAACAGTGTTGCGTGTGTTGTACAACACGGTTGTACACAACGTGCAAACGTGCACTTAATATTATCGAACACGTGAATTCATCGACGAAGTTGACGTTGACGTTGACGTCGACAACACCGATAACAAACGTGACTCTAGCAATGCCTGTGTATGTGTGTGTATATGTGTGTGGGTGTTGAGCGCGCCCGCGCTACATTATACTCGGCTAGAGAATTTGATACACAAACATACATACATGAGCAAAAGAAAGCTATTGTATTTATTTGTTGCCTGATTGGGGTTTTGTTTTTATGTTATTGATAAAATTTTCCTTTTCTTATTAAAAATTGATTGTGCTTGAAATGCCAAAGCGCGCAAATACGTAAGCAAAGCCACATTATAAATGTCAAATGTTATACTTTTACATATATTCTCAATCACGGCATTTGCTAATTTAATGTTTAATCACGTCATGATAATAGCATCATTGTGGTTGATAATGTCCGAAAAAGCTTTGCAGCTCTGTTGATGCTGCCGCTGCCGCTGCCTTTGCCTTATGGCTGTGCGACGCATTCAAAATACGAAAAGAAACAACAGCAACAACAACAACAACAACAGCAAAATGCTGCGCACGAGTAATGAGTGCAAATGTGAATGAACTCAACAAAGCGACACACAAAAAAGAAACACACACACACACAAACACTGCAGCAACGATCATCATTATACATTAGCACACTGGCACACTCAAGCACACACACACACACACACACACGCACATGTTCTAACATATAATAAAGCTTGATAGGTAAAAATAAAAACAGAGACCCAAATTATTTTCAGTAATAACTTTCACACTTTTCAAAAAGTGTACGCGTACACAAACACATACACACACACATATATATATATGCATACATACTTATGTGTAATAACATTAATGCTTAACGCGTTGAACAAGTGAAAGAAGAAGCGTTAGCTGAGTGTAGAGCATTGGGAGAGAGAGAAGCAGCTACAAAACGGTAGCCAACAAACAACAACATTAACGCAAGTTTAATAAGTCATAAAGTTGCTAATTTAATGTCTGAGCGCACCAACGGGGGGGTAGGGGGGCTTGGGTCTGTTTCTAATTGGCAATTGGTCGTAGATACTTAAAAAGAAAAAAAAAAACAATTTCTATACACCTTCAAATCGCTGCAAATTTAACCGAAACGTATAAAACGTTTTGCAAATTTCTGCGATTACAAAAGATCGCAAACAAATGAAAGTCTCACTTGTCATAAAACCGCTTTGAAGCTTTAACCGGTTGGCAGTTTAAGACTTGCACGCTTTCAATTTAAGCACTTTTACATTATACCAACCGATCAACAAAAATTAATTACTTATACGAATTTGCGCACAGATTCCAGACAATTGTTCAATATAATCGTTTATTGAGACATTCAAAGCAAAACTATTTGTAATAATATCGTTTATACTTCTAAAAGAAGAAAGTTGCAAGACGAGAATGACTCAAATCACAGATTTCACTTCTTAACCAAAGCACAACAACAACGGCACAACAATAACAGCAACAACAACAACAGTAAAAAAGACGAATTTCGTGTTGTATTCTTAAGATTTTTAAAGCTGCCAACTTATGAACTTCTATTATAAAATATTACATATTACAAAAGCAACAACATTGCATGATACAATACAACAAGAAAGTATGTGTTTATATGAACAATATTATACCCTACAATGAACTTGAAAAATTCATAAAATAAAAATTATAACAAAATGTAAAGGATGAGCATGTCCGATAAGGGATTTGGACCATCAAAATCTCATTATAATCGATTTTTTAGCAAAATCACATGTGAGATACAATGTGGATGTTCGTCAAAATCTTAGAAAAACTCACCAAGAGGATGGAGGGGTCAAGAAATCCAAGAAAAAACTCGCACTGTTTATTCCAATACATATAATTTTATGAGATCTTATAGCTTTGCACATATTATATATGCCCTTGCCATATAAGAGTTGCAGGTGATGTATAAAGAAAGCAGAAAACATTCGAAGTTTCTACATAAGACACGAATGTTTCTTCTGAGGAACAAAAACAAGCGTAAAGAAAGAAAGAAAGAGTCACACACACACAAATACACACACACTTGGCCAAAGTTACGCTGCCACATTACGTTACATACGTAAATGCGCTTTCATAAACCAACAACAACAACAACAATGAAAGTACACCAACGAAATAAAGTAACAAAAACCATCAGCAACAACAGCAACAACAACAAATTTCGGCTGGTTTGCAATCGATCATTGAACTTGCTGCCGAAAACTGGAGCAAGACCCAAATTTGCTTCTTCTTCTTCTTTGCTTTTGTTTGTTGTTGTTTTCTTTGTTTTTAGTTTTTGTTGTTTTCTTTGCTCGTACAGCGCTTTTATCATTTGTTACTCTCTCTCTCTCTCACTCGCTCAGTCGCTCTTACATGCACGCACAACTCTCTGGCAGAGCGCCATGTTGCTTAACTTTTACGGTTCGTTCTTGAAATACGGTTTTGCAGCGATAAAATGTTGTTGACTGCAGCAGACTTTCGACAAAGAACTGCGCTGCTGATAAAGATTATTATTAAAAATAATACTAATAATAACAATAATAATAAAAGACATGCATTGTTCTATGATTGCCTAAAAAATGAGAAAAAAAAAAAAAAAGTAAATGAACATATTTCCAAGAAATGACAAAAGATGAAAATATACATATTTTTGACATGACTTGCCATGAACGATAAGTAACACAAGCACTGTTATGTGCAAGATAATGTCACTTATTGTGGATTTGTTTTTTATTTATTTGAAGAAGAAGAATTATATTAGTTAGAAAATTAAATGTTTCGAAATCTTTTTTCCAACTGTAAGTAATATGAGGGCAGGAAAATGGCGATCATATCGTTTATGAGTACATACAAAAAAAAAAAATATCGAAACTATACCGTTAGTTATAGTTATTAAGGGGGTATACTGGTCAGAGGCCTATTAAAAAACATTTGTTATCGACCTCTAGTTCCTGCTTTAGGGTGATATATTAAGAAGATTAATTTAAAATTTGGAGCTAAACGGATGATTAGAACTGGAATTATGGTATCTACATCATCTATATCTATCTAAGTACATACATACAATGTATCTGAACTTCATAACAATCCTTTGTCTCACAACTAAAAACGCAATTTGTAAATGGCAACAAAATATATATTAATGGCTTCATGCACGCGCTTCAATCACTTTGATTTCGAAATAAACCTTGCGTCGAAATGCTTACTTCATGTGTCATTGCGTCGTCCGAGGTGCTGAGGCAATTTTCAGGCCGCAAAGGAGCGTTTCAACAACTTCGCATAATGTTGATGATAACAAACAAGTTCAACTGAGTTCAAGCAATAAAATGAGCGCAGTAGCACATGATTTGTATGGCGTAAAAGATCATTTTTACTTTTCATAACAGTTGACTTGGAAAAAAAAACCTTCTTGAACAAAATCAAAATCAAATAAAATCGAATTGGAGAAGTTAATAAACGCGGCTAACTGTGCTCTTTCACACACATGCATATGTAATCATGCACGTGAACAATATGACGACTAGAAAGTTGCCGAGAAGTAGTAGTAGAAGCAGACGAAGAAGAAGTAGAAGAATAATAAGTTGCTTAAGAAAGAGTAGAAGAAAAGTGGGTCAACGTTAGAAACGCTAATAAGAATTATGCGTTAAAGCAAAAGCTTATGTAATGTTAAACAAAAACGTTAATAAAAACCCACAAATAAGAAGCGAAAGAAAATTATATTTGGAAACCGAAAAAAAAGAAGTTCACACAAAGCGACGACTTGAATTTGGCCAAAAGACGTGTATTAAAACCATAATTGAAGCTTACTAGGTCACAAAACCGTTAACCACAAACGGTAATACGAAGCAAAAAGAGCCAAAAATGTTAAGTGAAGAGTTCGGAAATCTTATGTAATCCATTAAAACAGAAATTCATGCAAGAATACAAAGCAGAACAAGTAAAAGAAGGCAAAGAAGAAGCAGCAGAAGCAGAGTGTATAAAATGAACATGTTCTTACTTTCGCCGCGCAAGTGAGCAGAGGCTCAAATATATACAAGCGTAAAAAAGAAAAAAACAAGATTGTAAAACACACATGTGTGTGTGTGTGATAATTATGAAACTTTCACGCATTTAACGTGTTGTTGTTTTTTTTTTTTTTCATTCTATTCTACACACTTTGTGGCTTTCATTGTGGTATTACTCCACTGCCTTAGTAAAAAGGCGCACGATTCATTCATTCTTGCTCAACAGGCTTAGTACATGCAGCTCCTCACACGCTGCCAATGTTGCCACTCCACAAAGAAACGCCAATGAAGTTGCAACAAAAAAAAAGCATTTTGAATTTGGCTTTCTTTTCTGCTCTGCACTCTTCTCTCTCTCTCTCTCTCTCTCTCTCTCTCTCTCTCTCTCTCACTTGCTCTGGTCAATGCGTGTTTAGAATTGGGTCAAATAACGGATTTGTTTGTTTGTGCACACTCACTCACTCACTCATTCATTTACTCGCTCACTCACTCACTCACTTACTCGCTTACAAGCTGATATAAAAGATGGTTGCCGTATGAAGTAAGTAAAACAAACACAAACAACAACAACAACAACAAGAAACTACGTAAGAACGTAAAAGCAATAAGCAACACGACTCCCCTTCGTTGTCGTTGTCGTTCGTTGTTGCCACGATCAGTTTACACAGTCAACACAGCACCCAACATGACAACAACAACAACACCAACAACACTAACAACAAACAAGAACAACAAACCGAATTTTCAAACGAATTGGGAGCAAATGTGACCGGTTTGCCTTTTCCCCGCAACCGCGTCGCCCGCACGCTTCTTACTGTTCTTTCTAAGTATCTTCTATCTGAGCCACATTTGTTATAATTTGCCGCTCGTTTGTAGACTTCGAAACTTCGATTCGTGTTCGTTTTTCTTAACTGCGAGTTGTTGGCATTTACATTGAAAAATTAAGACATCATTTTAAAAGCTCAGATATTCTTTGGAAGTTTCTTTCCTCAAATTAGTAAAGTGAAATGCATGTCTTTCTTATGCATAATAATGATCACGCAGACAGTTATTTTTAACCCACAAAATCATTGAGTTCAAATTTAAATGTATTTGTATATAAATGACTTGAAAAAGTAAAATTTCTTGAACAAATTTACTGCGTTTTAGGTTAATGAACTGCACTATTTTCAATTGCAGTTTTTTTTTTCCTATAGTTTATTAAACTTTACCATGCGCAATCAAGGCACATGAGAAGCGTTTGTCATTTCAAATATTTTGCAAGGCAAATAAACCAACGTTCGACGTTCGATGTTCGTTAAAAAAATGCAAACTTAAAATTGTAAAATGTTGATTTGAAAACAAATTTCGATTTTATTTTGCACATTATGGTAATACATATGGGACTTACTTCCGGGCAATGCACGACTGCGCCAAGCCATCATAATCGAACCTTTGTTGATGTCGATGTCGAGTCAAAGAACTTATAGTTTAAAAATTGGCGACAAGAAATGCAAATAAAAGTGCACAAATGTTTCAGACATGTCGAAGTTCTGATACGCTTTATAAAACATACTATACCTAAGCAGAACCAGTGCTAAAGCTAGGCCTATAAGAAGATGAGCTATCAAGTTTCAACGTTTTAACTTGAGTATCACAAAAATAAGACTCAGGAACGCTCCTTCAAAGCTCTTTAAAGGTCTATTAGTTTCAGCGCCTTAGCTTAGGAACTACAAAAAAATATTTTCAAGACCGTTTTAGAGGAAAAACCTTTCAACAGGAAACATTGGAACAACCTATTTTCATATTGGTATTATCAAAATACTTTCAAACTCTTTTCAGCTCGCTAATAACTTTGTATAAAAAATATTGAAGAGCAATCTTTATTGATATTATCGATTCAAAAATATACAAACGAATATGTTTCCTAGAATCAAAGTTAAATATCATCAAAGTGTTACAAACATGTTGGCAAAAATTATAACACAATAAACTACGCGAAAAGTACAAAGAAGTCCAGCGACGAGGGCAAAAAACTATACGAGTATTTCTCATACGCATATAGAGGAGAAAGTGTTACGCCAGTTGATTGTTTAATTTTTATTTTTATTTCATTTTATTTCAATTTTTTTTTTTTCAGCTCTTTTCGCTTTTAGAAGTCCAAAAGAGAAGCTTCGTCGACGTTGTTGGTCAAATATAAGTCAAAGAAAAAAGAGAGATAGACACATGGTTAGAAAGAAAGGTATAAGCATCGAAGTGTCGCATGAAAGAAACAAAAGTCAATGACCAAAAAGTATATAAGAAATATATAAAAAAAAAGCTGTCAATAGTTCGTCAAAAAAACATACGTTGACAAAGTTGTTTTGGTGGAAGGCAAACGTTAAGTAAAAGTTCCAATTCAATTCTTGCCACATCAAGTGTCTTTCGTTAACTCTTACCAACACAACACACACATGCACACACATGCACACATGTGTACAATACATACATAAACATTACACTCACGTTGACATTCTTTACAATTAACACACTCATTTGTCGAAAATGTTTGCTTGTTTGTTTGTTTGTTACACTTTTGCTGTTGTTATTGTTGTTGTTGTTCTGTTACTGTTGTTGCTGTTGTTGTTGGCTTTTATTATCGCAAGTGCCGCGTACCTTTGCTGAATTATGCATTCACAGTCGTCAACTTTCGAAATGCGGCAGCAAATAGAAAAAGATACATAAACGAAAACTTAAACACATTTAAATACTTGTCGCGATCTTCATTTAGATAATTTGCGAGCAAGTCTGAAAACGATTGAAAGTCGTTATTGTTTTTTTTTTTTTGTTTTTCACTTTAGAAACTTTGCTCCAGTTTCTAAGCACAATTGTTTGACTGACCGACTGGTCGCAGTCGATCATTCCCACCAGCGTCTCACCCAATGCGCTTGTCGTTTCTAGAAAGGTGTTCACGTTGCAGGTCACGTGACACGTTAACGAAGTGTTGTTGTTGTTCCTGTTGCACTCTACAAATCAATCAATCAATCTTCAATGCCCTATTCGAGCAACTCTATTGAAAAACATGTTAAGTGTATTTTTAATAGAAAAATAATAGGCAAATTAATAGGTTCTTTGTTCGAGTCAATGGAATTCAGCATGCAAAATGTCGAACAAAAAGTTTAACATGAGCCAAAGAACAGCTACTAAGAGTCTGTTTTCTAACAGAAAAAAAACACGCTGTTAAAAATCTATTAACAAGCCATTTAATTGCATAATTCTATGAACAGCGCTTATTTAAGCCTTCAAATACCATTTTGCTTGCAACAAAATTTGCAACTTATGCAATATGATTTGCATCGGAAAAACAAAAACAAAAAAGGCACAACCTTGCTTAAGACACAGCAATAACGGAAACAATTAGCATAAAAATGCAGCGGCCAAGCAGGACGTATACGTAATCAGAAGGACAAAGCATTATAAAATTACGCATACGCATTGTGCAACCACAATGAGTTCAGATTTTTTTCAAAGTGATATGAAAATTTTTAATTTTGTTGTATAAGCAAAAACCAAAAAAAATTTACAATTTCACAATATTTCAAGAATATAAAAATCATGCAATGTCGCACGTTCGAAATGTATAAAAAAAAAACAAAAACAACAACAAAAAAAGAAACAAAAATAAAACATATAAAAATAAAGAACAAAACAACTAATCAAAGATTATATAAATTTGTTGATTATTCTCACATTCGATTATATAAAATCAAATGAAAATAACACAAATAATGATATCGTAGCGCGACAAAGATAGAAGATGTCATACATATATGTAATTGAGTGAAGTAAAGGCCGAAGCTGAGCGAAAAGGAGCGCAGACGGGCAGGAAATTACAACACAAAAGCCACAATACAATGGAGCCGTAAGAATTTCGAAACGAACGATGGGCGACACAACCGACAAAAACACATATAAATAAATAATGACGAAAAGTGAAAAAAAAAACACCCAAAAGAGCATAAGAATTTCAACGGATGTTACGATTATTACAAAACACACGATGAAGAAGAATTCAAACTGTTTGGCTCTTGCTAATCCCAACGATACGAACGGGTGTTGGTGACGCCAGGCGTTGGCAATTGTTGGCAATAGGCAACAGAGCGGGCGAATGTGAGGGCGGCATAAAAGAGGAACGAAATGGCACAAAACCACATTTGCGCGTCTCAGCCGTTTTGTCGAACATTATCCCTTTTTTGTAGAAGAAAAACCAGCCTTATATGAAGACAAAGGACGTTTGCGCGGTGCGCAGTGAAATTCTTTCGTTACGCTAAATTTAGAACAAACAAGAACAACAAGAAGAGTGCTCAAAAGCCGACGTTCTTCTGCGGCTATTTTGTCCAAGTGTAAGTTGATTGCACAAAACGAAAAATGAGCGCAAAGAACTTTAGCGAGAGTATGAGAGCCAGAGAGAGTTAGTGACAGAGAGAGAGCGCGCGTGGCAGGCATGCAAGTGCAAGTGATAATGCGAGAGAGTGTCAGCAAGAGCGGCAATGGCAGAAGGCGGCGAACTCAGTGAATTGAGTCATTTGCAGTTGTTGTTGTGATCGTAATTGCCTGGCTATGTGTTGTGCTTGTTTGTTGTATTTGGCTTCAGTCACAACAAAGCTAAAAGCGCAGCTTCGTGCATGCTCGTGCAGCGACTTCGGTTTTTGTCTTGTCCCGACCCCAAACTCGATATATGTACATATATATATGTTTATGTACACATATATAACACTCGTTGACAATGAGTGAGGCCAATACTCTCACTCCCCCTTATCGAATTGCTTTTGTTCTTGTTGTTGCTGCTGCTGCTACTACGTTTACTGCGCAACAGGAGTGTGTAAACATTTATGAATGTCCATCTTTTTTTTTTACTCCCAACCCATTTTATTTGTTTATTTGCGCAATGTTTATGCGTCTGTGTTCGCAACAAAACGCAAGTATTTATTGAATAATTTAATTCCTCTCAAGGCGGTACATTAACTTTGTGTTGAAGTCTGCACAGACATGAGAAATAGAATAAGTTTTCTTTAAAAAATTGAAAATTAAAATGTACAGGATTCTTGCTTGATACCAAAATACGTACAAAATCAATCAGTAATTTTTATAATACATCAAGTTATACAAATTTAATATACTAACCCAAATTGATGAGTACGTTGCACACGCTAATTTGTTAATAATAAAATTGAACAAGAGAATTGCGTCAGACCGAAATGTCGTATGCATTTGTGTTTGTAAACAAGCAAAGTCCCAACAACAACAACAATGCGGACAAAGTGTTACTGACCTGTTCTGTTAAATTGTTGTTTTCGTACGAAATTTCCTGCGCATTTTGGGTCTCGTAAACAACACAAACACGTTCCGAACCGAAACAGAAAAAAAACAATATCTAATCACACATTTGTGTTTTTTATATTGAAATTATTAAAAAAAAAAACTGTAAATTAAAATGTGCGCATGTTAGAACAAATATTAACGTCTGATTAATTTTTTTTTTTATACAAAACGGCACTCTCACTTCCCAAGGCACTCCTTTGGCTGAATTGAACGGCGCCGTTGCCTTCTTTGCATCAGCATGACTAACCTGTCTTAATTTTCTTGTCGTCTTTGTTGTTGTTGGTGCTTATGCCGGCCGTTACACGATGCCTTTCACTCTCGACTGCACACCCTCGCCACTAGGCCCGTCCCACACACACACACACACACATGCATACATATACACACGCGCATGGGGTTATGCGACTCAACAAGAATAACACTAAAGAATGCTTACATTAATTTATACGATCTTATTTTGAGCTGTTGTTGTTGTTATCGTCGTTTGCTTATTTTGCGCGTCTGATCACATTTGATAAAATAAAAAAAAACAAGCAAAAGTTAAAAAATAAACGAAAAGAAAAAGCTGCAACAAGAAACAGAATACAACAACAGCAGCAATACAGCAACAGCAGCAAAAAAACGACATGAACACACATATACAAATACATATACGACTGATTTGTTCAGCCTTGAACTTCTGCACGGAGTGCATTAACTCTGTATTGCACTCATTGACTCTCTTTCGCTTGTTCACTCAATGGCGACGGCTGCGGCTACGACAGCACTTACTCATTCTTTCAGCTCACTCATTTGATCAGTCATACATTTGCTCGCTCGCACTCATACGGACACTCGCGCACATGTGCCTTTAGTAGAAGCGCGACGTTTTTCGAATTGACTCATGCACACACACACATTAAGTAACTCAATGAATGAGTGGTATTCTTTTTGCACTCTTTACGCAATAAACAGAATATTACACCATTGTCATGCGGCTTGTAACCACATTGTGAAAGGATATTTCCGCCTACATAGATTAGTAGTGTCATGCCCCCACACACACATGGAGTAAACTTATATATATAATATAATGCGTGGAGTATATCAAATCCACGTATGTATTTCATTTTTTGCTTAAGCATATACATATATTGACTGAATTTATGTACATGTACATATGCATTAATCATTGTTAAGTTGTTGTTGATTTTAATTAAGTGATTAGTAATCAAAATGGGCGCAACGCCTGCAGAATTAACATTACATAAACGTTGTACATTGTCTTCTGCCTGGAATGTGGGCGTGTGTTAGTGAATATCAATTACCACGCATACTAGCACACACCGGCACACACACAGACACAATATACTGATCTGCCATGCCTCCTCTTCAGCTGAAACCTTCTCATTACATTTCACTTCTGCCAGTTCAGGCTCCTGCTCAGACGCACTCACACTTGCTTATATGCTCAGATCCGCTCTCAATAAACCTTTTGCGTTGATGGCCTTGAACCTACTCAAATTCAATTTGTGTGTATGTGTGTTTGTGTATGTGAGACTGCCAGTCATTCACATTCATGTTGTTATTGTTCTTGAAATGTTGTTGTTGTTATTGTTGCTGTAATAATCTGAAGTGCACGCATTCAATTTGTGTATGCACCAATATGTGTATGCGTGTATGTTTGTATGCATATTTATACAACAATAAAACAAATATAAAAACAAAAGTTAAATACAACAGACAAAGAAAAATGAAAACAGACTTTTGTTGATTCGTGTTGGAAATTCTGTAGGAAACAAGAAAAACAAAAGCAAAAACATGTTAAGTGGTTCTTCTAAGTCGAACATTTGATATACTTTACACATTAGCATTTAAATTGAAAGTAGTAACTAGTATGAAAGTAGTAACTTTGTCAAGAATTCTTTGACTCTGACCGACCTTGACGGTTGGCATGCACTTCATCTCTGTACTTCAGTCAGTCGCCTTTTGACTCAACATTCGCAACGTGAAATGCATTTGTTTATATGCAATTCCAATGTAATACAATGTACATACATACACACACACATATGTAACTGAGCTACGACGTCGAACACGGCATCATTTCACCATGTTATCGCACATTTCGTATATACTCATACATATATATGCACATAAGTCTTATCGCATTAATATAACTTTAATGCATTTTGCTTTTTATCAACTATTTACTTGCATAATAGTGCACACACACACACACACACACACATGCATTCAGGCTATAATTGACTATTTATAATTGGCATTATCATGCGATTTGCATTGTACACACATATATACATATTTGTATGCAACAACCGGCTTCGTAGTAACTATTAAGAGACGCAGAGAAGTGCATTTTTTTAGAGTTACCAAGGAGCGAAAGGAGCGCATAAGCATAGCAGACTTACTGATCATTCCTATTTATACATAATACAGTCATCCTGCCCGCCTTTAATGTATTACACTCACAAACGTAATACTTCGCAACAAAGTCCGCAAAAAAGTTGTGAAATTCCAGCACAGAAAATAAAACACTCTCACACACACACTTAATTTGTATGTATCTATGCTTGCACAATACATTCATACATAAAAGGAATGTCAGCAAACGCATTCAGGGTCTCTGAAGACTGTCGAATGTCCCCTTTCCGCTCATTCATATTTCGATCAAACCTACCCCAACTAATTCAAGTTCTTAAGTTAAAAATAAGAATCGCTCTTCAACAGAAAAGATAAAAAACCGCAAAGCAAAAGAAGAATGCTAATTTTTTAAGGCTTGACCGAAACTTATATACCCTTTTGGTTGGTGTTAGTTTTTTTTTTAAGTATCTCCTTTTTTTTAAATGTCTTGTGGTTCCAGAAAAATGCATTTTGCCAATTTTGGCGATATTTTGACCTTGCCACGCTCATATCCGATTAAAACAGTTATAACAGTACAAGAAATGCAACATTAGTTTATAAATTAACAAATGACTTTCATGCAATTTTTTCTAATCTCGTTTTTTTTTTATTTTTGTCTTAAAAATCGCATGCGATTCTCTCATATAAAGATTTCGCATTGAATTTTGGTCAATCACGTTGTAAATATCGCATGCGATATTTGTAGGAAAAACGCGCAAAGTTAAACCTAATAAGCTTCTGCCAGTCAGTGTGTGTAGGGTATAAAGAATTGAAGAAAATAAAATGCGTATTGCATCATACATACATATGTGTGTACTTGTGTCATATATGTATATGTGCGTGTATATGCAACATTTCCCAACCTCCTTCGCCATTTTATAACTTCGCAATTGCTTCTCGCAGTCGCAGTCTACGTCGCCGTCGCAGTCAACGTTGATTGGCATCAACACTCGCTTAACCATTTAACTCATGTACTTCGAATCATAAAAATGTAATTACTGTTAAGTACATAAACACTTGCCTGCAATTTATATATGTACAATACATACATATGTATACATACATCTGATAGTCCGTTATTTTTCTGATGTTGATATGCATTTGTTTTTGTTGTTATTGCAATGCGTCGTATGCAAGTTCGAGACAAAGGAACAACTTTTCCGTACTGAGAGTAGTGTATTGTCAACCCTGAATGAACGCCAACACGCTTTCGAATGCGACATGTCATTTTGCATTGCTGGCCCCCCCTACTCCTAACCTACCCAATCACTCATACACTCCTATGCTTTGTCTCTCTGTGATTATCAGCACTTACTTCCGCTTAAGAATTAATTTCAACAACTTTATTATCATAAATCAACACACACAACTCAAGAGCGTAGCCAGCTTGCCCCAGAGGGGGTCGCAAAAATCGCCTTTTTGCGTAAATCAGATCTAATTACAGTATTGTTAGTAACAAAGTTGTATTGCAGGGGGTCCAACGCCCGACCCCCTTGACTACACCCTTGCACACACTTCTACAAATTATCAAAAGTTTTCATGTTTTATTTTAGACGAAAGTTTTATGAATGAAAATCAAATTTTGCTTACTGTATTTTGTTAAAAAGAGTGGTGTGCGTGTGTGCGAGCATACCTGTTAATTTGTACGATCATGCGCAGAGAGCGGCCGAAGGTGCGTGTCGTCTTCTTGTTGTTGTTGTTGTTGGCTTTCCTGCAAAAACACGCCAAATAATTCGCTAACGGCGTCACAATTCAAACAAAGGTCGACAGTACGTCGAAGTCGATGCTGACGTTGACGTCGACGTCGCTGCCACTCTAACTGCCGGCTGTACGACAACGGCGGCTGCTAATGCTGCTTATTGTTGTTGGCGTCAAAGTTTTTGTATTTTTGTTTTGCTCGACTTTTTGCACGTTGCTTATTGTTTCTTTTTTTTCTTTTGTCGTTTGTTATTTTTTTCACTTAATACGTTTTTTTATTTTTGTTTTTGTCTTATCGTTTTAACTTCTTATTTGAATTTGTTTACATATTTATTTAAAAATGTTTTTCACTTTTGTTGCTCACACACATACACAAAACATTAATGTTCGATAATTTTGCATGCAAATGAGTTAATTTTTTTTTGCTTTTCTCACGAATTATTACATTACATATGATTTTGTTGTTGTTATTGCGTCTTGGTTGAATATCGAGTTAGTATATGAATTCTGCTTCACCCGCGCTTCGACCAAAGTCTTTTGGCGTAAGAATTTCAACTGTTGCCAGTCGTCGGTGAATTTCGTTCTACGTAGAATTTTTTTTTGGTGTGAATGTGTGCATGTGTGCGTGTGTGAGTGAATGCATTCGATGCCGCGTCACGATTAACGCAAAAACAAAGAAAAAACATGCAAAACGAATGCGCTCGCACTCTCTCGCTCATGAGCTCGCGCTCTCGTATACACAAATACAGACACACACGCACGCACACTCATACACACAGACGAAGCTTTTAGCTTGCAACAAGACGAATTCTTTTAAGAACATTCTACAAGACGACTGACAACAACAACATTGAGAAAAGCAACAAATGTCACGTTGCTCGACCGCATGACTTAAGCTCTCACCGCAACAACAGCGAACGATCGAACGTTCAATACTCGTTTAAATTCTATGACAAGACAACTTGGAACAAAGTTAGTAGGCCAAAATGTAATATATGTATATATTTAATGGTTATGAAAAAAAATATGGAAATTTTCAATTAAAGCCGGAAAATCATGCGATTTACGCCTTAAGCACATTTCAGGGTCCGTGGAAAACAAATATGTATGTACTTTAAAATCACTCTGCTTGAAGTATTGACACTTTCAGATACTTCAGTAGTCTGGCAAAACGGTTTCAATTGAGTTTCCTTAACTAAACTTAACTTAGTTAAGTGTCTAATTTTGCGGATACAAAATTAGTCGCGATAAATATAAGTAAGCGTACTTAAACTCGAGTGGCACTTCTAAACTCGCATGGCCTTAGAAACCGTCTTTAGTTTAACTTGGAAAATATTTGCAAGCTGTTCTATAAGGATTACCGTTGCCAACAACAACAAAATTCATACAAAACTATCGCTTAAAATAATTAAAAAAACAAATTGCATTTTGGCACCAACTTGCAAGTTCAATGCAACAACATTTTATAAGTGAGAGAGGGAGCGAGTGAAAACGTGACGGCTTGTCAAGACACAACACAACAATTGTTGCCGCAACATGTTCGCGCACAACTGTTGCATGCAGCCAACAAGTTTTAGTAAAAACGAATGGAGGTCGCAACATCGAACATGTTCGTTCGGCTATTGTTTATCAAACAAACGCACGCACATGCACACACACACACACCTTGTATGCCAACAAACAGTGCGCCCATAAGAGCTTCAGTGCACTATACAACTGCCCCCCGCGCTCAACCGATCAGACTCAACACTCACTGCCAAGCTCATTCATTTAGTCGAAACGACACTTTGTCATTTGGGCCGCTGTGTAACTCATACAAAAACTTAGCGGACCGACCGACCCAGTTTTGTACTGAATTTGTTATTTTATGCTCGTTTTGGTCATGTTTTTGTTGCCGCTGCTGACACTGTTGTTGCTGTTGCGCCGCTTGGCCGTGTTTTAGCCTTTGTTAATAATGGTTTGTTGTTCGTTCTTATGCACGATTCAAACCACTAACAACAACAACAGCACCAACGCTCGACAAACATGATCATGGCGCTTTCTCTTTTTTTGGCAAATGCGACAACGACGACGACGACGACGACGACTCCAGGTTAAATATTCTCGATACCAAAAACTGGTCTTTTAAGAAGCCACGACACACAAACCTAAAAGACCGCCAAACATTAATTTCGAGAGCGCCGCTTAACTTAACTTATAACGAGTTCATTTCAATTATGTTGTTGTCGTGTATTGGATTCTGTTTTGTCTGGTAGAGAAAGCGCTTCATGGGTTCTACAATCAACTCAAATGGGTCAATCAAAGTGCAAGTTGCTTTCGTCATGGGCTTTCAAAACTTCCATCATAGTAAAATTGCCAATTGGCATGTCCGAAATCGATAATTTTATTTGTCAAAATTCTTTAGAATGACTAAAATCTAATTGAACTTAAACACAACCCCATTTATTGGCATGTGGACCGCTTTGTTGTTGTAAAAAGGATATTAATTTTAAATCAAAGTTATATTTTTAATAGAATTAAAAACAAATTATTTTTCTACGTAAAGCATGTCTACACTTTATTGGCACATAAAAAACAACGCCTTAAGTCTGACAAATTGCATATTGAAATTTTAAAATGATTTCATTGAAAGGATTCGCTTCGATGAATCATGGCATAAGTGTGAATTTATATCTGTCTGCATTTTTAAGGCGTTGTTGATATCACAACAAAGCGCCAAAGTCACTTGCAGTAGTATACAAATGTGCATACACTTATACACATACATACATATGTAATTACACAAACACACATCTGCGTATGTTAGATGTGTGTGAATTCTTTGTGTCCAGATAGTTTTTATTGCGTTTTAGCTTTCAAAGGCAGAACATGCTAAAATGCGCAGGAAAAACAAATAACAACATAATGTTCGCTCTCCCGCTCTCACTCTCCCGCCGTCTCTTGGTATGTCGGTGTCCTTTTGTTTAAACGTTTTGGCACTCTAAACTTTTTCAAGGTTAAATCTTCGTCATGCGTCGCGTCGTCCAATGACATTTCAACAGTTCGTTCACTTCGGCAATGGTCTGCGACTTCTGCTTCTTTTTGTTTATGCTGTTGTTGTTGTTGTTGTTGTTGCTCCTGCTTCTACTTCTTTTTCATCATCATTGACGTCGTCATTGTCTCTCTGCCGGCGTCGTGTTCTTCCACATGCAGTTTCGTTATAATATGCGCTACACATTGAATCATCGAGTATATGGCAATACTATTGGTTTTTTTACGAAGGGTCCTTAGTTACTTTGCGCAGCAGTTGTGTGTAGCGTGCTTTCGTCGAACCAGAACCGACAAAGAACGCCGTCTGTGTAGAAGGAGAGTAGACGCACAAACAGCAACAACAACAACAAAAACAACAAACAAGGCACGGCCGGCGTTGTTCAGTCGCAGACGAAAATTATATTAAACAACACTACGTGCTTACATAAGGGACGACTACTGCGGCAGAGTGGAACAACAACAGTCCTTAGCTTTTTGTTGTTGTTTGTCTGTTTGCTTGTGCGCTCTTTGCGCCTTCTTGCAAAAAGTGTCTGGGCTCGCTCTCTCATTTTATCTAGAAGAAGAAGAGTTTGTGCTTTTAGTGAAAGGGAAAGGTTAAAAGTCTGTAGTCACACACACACACACACACACGCGTACACTTAGAATCCACCGCAGACGACAGACATATTCAGACAAAAAGGACAGACAAGCAGACAGACAAAGGACGCCGTAATATTTCTTTGAACTGTTATTTTGCCTCGCGTTGCTTATTATTATGAACTTTTGTTGTTGTTGCGTTGTTTTTTATTACATTTTATTTTTATTTTTATTTTTGGTAACTTTGCTGTTGCAAGTCATCGACTGCAAAAAGTCATCAACATTGTTCGCTACTCATCGCCGCATCGGAAGGAAGTTATGTCCGCCCACATTATCAGCTCTTGGCAGGCCGTGGAGTACAACTGATGGCCGGGCATAGAGCATTGTACGCACGTACGCATACAAATGCACGCACACGCGCCTTCACGCACGTAAGGTGCATTGGCACTTTAATGCTTACTAAGCATTCTAACAAACAATAACAAAAAAAATACAGACTTTTCAAAAGTCATTAGCCAAAGTTGAAGCTCAATGTCACACAAAATTACGAAAGCGGTGAAAGTTACTGCACTCGTTGGTGTCCTGTGCCTTGTGTCAAAGGTTATGCCAGCCAATACACACACACACACATACACGGGTGAATGTTTATTGAGGTGAATGCACTTATTGCCCAGGATATTAGCAGCGAGAACATTCTTCTGCGTCGTCATCGTCGTCTGCGAATTATTAACGCAAGAGTAGTTAAATGCAAATGCAAATATATTTTACTATCTAATCTTATTGTAACAAACATTTGTAGTTTTTATTAGCTTAGCGTATTTAGTTTTTTACCCTTCTGGATAAATTTTCTTATTAATTTGCCAAACTGCACTTTCGCAAGCTTCACAGTCAAACACACAATTACTCACACATGCACATGTTCTTTCTCATACCTTAATTAAATAGAGAAGTGCTTGCATGTATTTGTTAAAATGATGCTTGACATCCCAGAGAACAAAATAAGGTGGCCGTTCCCTTCTCGTCATCGGCTATTGCATTCCATCTCGCTTCTCAAACGTTCCAAAATCAGTTGGCAATTACCTTCTCGCTTCTTAAAATGCTGAAGAGCATGTGCTGAAAGTTCGTTATTAAAAAATGCGTTTTAGAAGGGTTTGATTGAAATTACATTTTTTTAAGGTTAAACTTGATGACATAAAGTCCTGCCATGCTTCTTCAAGCATTATAGATGCCTTTTTCCTCAAGGTATTTTTATTTTCTTTTTGGGAAGGCATTTGGAAAGCCTTTTTCACCAAGCTTTTCGTTTTTTCTTCTGGATTGACATCAAAACAAAACACAAACAATTAATGAATGATCATTCAATAATAATTAGAATAATGAAATTTCATAATAGCGTTTCGATTTGTGCAAAAAGCATGACGGACGCTGATTATGATTAAGATTACCAATGACAGCCAGCGAACGTAATAATAATGATAATGATGACGTTGCTGGTGAAATCGGCGCTGTGGCAAATTTACTTAGGCGTCTATGTGTGTGTGTGTGTGTTTGTGTGTATGATGATCTCTTGTATAGCAGCAACACGCAACGCCGATTAGCGCAATTGCAATTGCAACGATGACGACGGCAACGACGACGACGACTTTCTAATGCAACAACTAGCACAAATGCTTGCAACATTGCATGCGGCAGCTGCAATCATCATCGTCATCGACGCCGACGCCGACGCAGGCACGACAATGACAATGAAGTTGGTGCTGCTGCCACGGCAATTGCAAAGAAAAAGTACGCCAAACGGATGTGACGCTCGCAGCAGCTAACTTGGCCAACAACGCCAAATGCGACTCGGTTAGTTGTCGGCATAATATGTGCCAAAACAAAACAACAACAACAACCATAATATAATTTCTCCATTTATTGTGCGCCTGCAACGCCAACGTCATCATCGTCATCATCATCATTATCATCATCAGCATTGTTCGGTTGCAACTTGAATTTTCTCGCTTTTTAGCTTTAACGCTTCAAATTACTTAACCATTTTCCTCACATTTTCATTTCTTTTCTCTGCTGTTGTTGTTTTTGTTGTTGTTGGTGTTGCTGTTTGTCGACAGTGAAAAGTTGGTCATGACAGTCAAATGCAACGGCAACTGGAACTGCAAGCGGCTTGGAAGGAAGCGTGCAGCAACGCTTTGTTGCAAATTCATGAGCGGTAACGAAGTGCGCGCAGTCATGCTGATCACATTGTCTCTCTGTCTGTCTGTCTGTCTGTTGGCAAAAGAAAGGCTCAAACATTTGCTGAGCGAAGAGACGTGGTAGGCCGACCAATAGGCTGGGCCAAGCACATGCAATTTCATACAACACAGCAATTATTGCAGTGCTGTTGTTGTTGTTTTTTATATAAACCAAAAATAAAAACAACAACCAACACTTTTCACTCATTACATTATTCTTGTTAGCTTTAACATTTGTGTAATTGCTTTTAATCGCTTTTTCTTGCAAAACTCTCATTTACAATTTGCAATTCTCCAAAATTCTTATTACTTCTTAAACAACATAAGTCTTAACAACATTCAAAAGTTCTTGCAGCGTCATTTGTAACTTTCTCGCTTTCTATCCTAAGCATTCAAACTCTGCGTTGCTGAGCTCGTACGCCTCCTTCCGTCCTGCTTTGTCTGCTCACGTGTGCCTTACATTCAAACAGCAACCATTTGACAAACTGCATGGCAATTTTTGTGTGTTGTAAAATTATTGCCCAAAATGTAGGTGAATATGTTATACGACGCGCAACAGCAGCCGCATGTGTCTGTCCGACTGTCTGTCTGTTTGTCTGTCAGCCAAACGACCGAAATAGATACACAGATGGATGGATGCATGCATGCAAAAAAAAATAGAAAGTTTTTCCAATTGCATTGCAATTTTCTCTTTGCTGTTTTATTAAATAAAACATTGTGTAAAAGTTGCAATCTCATTGGCAACAACGCCAACTGCTGCAATAAAGCGTCATCAGTATTAGCAAAAACAACAACAACAACAACAACAATTGTGACAGCAACTTTCCAGCTTTCCAACTTTGGCTTTGCTGTTTGTTTCTAACTCGGTTACCAGATGCAATAATACAAGTAATTGCATTTGTCCCACTTTACTTTCACTCGGCTTCGTGTCGGCTTTGCTTGCAGCAAACAACAACAACAATAACAATTGCATTTGTATTGCAACTTATCACGTATCTTATAACACTAAAGGTATATTAGATATGCGCTTAGGTATGTGACACGCCAAAAGAGGCGTGGCAGACAACAGTTTAATAAATTAGATTTAAAAAGCTAGGTAAAAATATATTCATTCATACACAAAACAACCTTTTCAAGCGTCAAGTTTTAGGCGTAAAATAATGCTCAGAAATACGCCCGAAATTCTTTCAGTATTGCATTAACCTATGTACTAGTAGTATAAAATAATGACTTTATGCAAAAAGTGAGCTGCCAAAGCAAAGCATAAGTAACATAAAGGGTATTTCGGCATTGCATTCATCTAATGCTTTCTTCATTGACGACGGCCCGGGTATTTGAGTTTGCAAACTGAATGCATTCGATTTAATTTTTCTTTCTTTTTAATACCCTACACATAAAATTTGTGCGAGGCGTATATATATTCACGTAAGAAACATAACGTAGGCAATCTGAAGTAATCATTCAAACGTCAATGTTGGACTATTGTATAAAAACCCGTGTAGCTTGCAGAACATGAGAGAAATAATTATTCAATTTCTTTAATAAACGCAAATCTTGAATTTACATTTAATCATGTCTTTTTTACATATAACATAGTTAAGCCTACTTGTGCAGCGTATAACAGTGTCGAATATGCTCGGCGCACTAACGTGTTTTTTCTTTTCATTATTTTCTGCAAGAAGGAAAAGTGGGTCAAGCGCAGCATTGCCTGTTGCCGCCACTGACATTATATTTGTTGTTGGTTGGTTGGTTGGTTGCTTCGTTCGTTCGTTCGTTGTTGGTGTTACTTGTTGCATTGCAAGCAATGTTGGTTCATAGCTGTTGTTGTTGTTGGCTTTGCTGCTGGCTTTAGTTAATTGAACATTTTCTTTTCTGCTTTCATGACATTTTGTGACCGCTTTTTTAACGCAACATAATTTTTAATTTTAAGTAATTGTTGCAACGATTTGCATTTTCAATTGTTTTAAACATAAACGAAAATAATAATAATAATGTCGACCTTGGCAATCGAAAATTTGTTGTTTAAAAACACTAATTTTCAAAACTGAAAAAGAAAATTTCAAAATCATTTTGTGTTTCAATTCAGATCACTTTCAGTAGTTTTTGAATTAAATTTAATTTAACATTTCTTAAATTCTTATAAATAATATTTGTTAGTTACACGTATGTAGGTTATATATTATATACTCGTATATACATACATATGTCATATACATACATACATATATATATATATATATTCAAATGTATATGCTTCTGTTTAATGTACATTTAAAAGGAATTTTTACATACATTTTCTGTTTTCAATCTCATCTTTCTCTTTCGTTTTATGTACAAAGTATTTATACACTTATTTACTAAATTTTAGCACTTCCCGAAGGGCAAAAAAAATCAAACGCATTACTATGCGCATTGTCGTCATGAACATGATCAAATCAAGTGCTTCATGTTTTTTTTTTTTATTATATTTTTGTTTTTTAATTATGCCTAAGCAGTTTAGATACATTTGCATGTATTGTGTGTGTGTGTGTGATTGTGTTTGGCGCTCATGGTCCAAGCCACGTGCATACCCCCTTTTTTTTTGCTTATTTCATTTGTTGCTTTATTTGTATTATTTTTTTTTTCTGCCTTCTATTTTGTCTGTTATCGATTTATAAACTCATTGAAATAACATAATTCTTTCTTTTTTTTTTTTTGTTTTTGGTATCGCAATGTAAAACTAAACAACTTTAAAAAGATAAAAAATCGAATGACAAGAAAACAAGAATTCTTTAACAAAACTAAATCGCTCCCTTCAGGCGCCATTAACATGGGTACTGTGTTTGGAAATTATACAACTATTTGAATTCAAAAGTGTTTGAATATTAAACAATGTGCCGCATGACAGACATTTGACACAGGCGTAAATGTGTGGTTATCGGCGACGTAAAATATTCGACAGTGATCGTATTTGCTTCTGCAGCTCGGATTCCATGCGCACGGCCTCTTCCTCGAAGATGTTACGCATCTTGTGTAAATCCGGCAGTTCACCGCCATTTATGTTCAACAGATCACCGAAAAATTTGCCCCAAACATGCTTCTTCAGATAACGTGGCAGCTTTTGGCGTATATCCCAGGTGCCGACACGTTTCTGCAATTGCATGTATTCGCCGAACAGCATTACGTGCACAGTGCCTGCAATACAAAACAAGTCCGTTTCATACGACCAGGGACGGCCTTCTTGCATTTCGATGCAAGTAAAACCATCCGTTTGTATGACTTTACGGAACTTTGTCTCGTCGGGATTTGGAAAGAGTGTCATATCAATAGCACAACCAAAGTCAATTAGACGCAGTGACGGTATGCCCAATTCAGTGCCCGGCAGACGCATCAACAGGAAATTGTCAGGTTTAATGTCGGCATGTATGATTTTGCGCATGTGTAGATGATGTATGATATTACAGATCTGCGCCGAAAAGTGCATCACTAGCGATTCGTGCATCACCTTTGTGGTAGCCTGGCGTATCTTGTTATTGATGTCCAGCAACGAGCCAAACGGCGAAAACTCCGTAGCAATTAGACTTGCATTCGGTGCAATGATTGCCGTTGAAATATCCATAAGACCAGGCAGCACACTGCGCTCTTGTATGCGTTTAAGAACCTAAAACAGTAAATAAAATCATGTAAATTGTATAAATAACAGTATATATCAAAGAAAAGTTACACAAACCTGATCACAAATATAAATCTCCCATGAATTGGGTGGTTTTTGGTATTTGAGCGCCACAACTTTGCCCGTGCGCAGATGCGTTGCCTTGTACACCGAACCGTAGGAGCCACGACCAACCTCTTTATCTATGCTGAATTGTACGTCGTCGGGCAAACTTAATGTGCGCGTGTTCGCAATCTTTGGCAATGGCGTTTGAATTATCTTATAATTGGCGTGCGCATCATCCTCACCGGGAAAATCAAGCTTCGTTAGGAAAGCACGACAAAGTTCGCTGTTGAACGGATCAATAGCCTCTTTGGCCATATGACGGTCAATAGTTTCCAGTGCTTTGGCTAAACGACGCTCCTTTGCCTCAATATCATGCTGCGTTGCAAAATATGAATTCTCCTGAAATGTTGAAAAATCGGCAACAACTGTTGAATTGTTGTTGTTATTACTAACGGCACTAGTTTCACGAAAGTTTAAGCGGCCAACCGCTGTCGTAATCGAACAGTTGGAGTTGTCGAGTGCCGTTGCACTAGAAAACGAATAATTGGCATTGTCGTTAAAGGTCGCATTGTGTAGCGTATGTGTTGCCAAGGCCATAGCAGGCTGACAATCCCCTCGCGCAACATCTGAAACAGCAGCCAATGACTGCTCATTCGGTTCAGCTGATGATGAATTACTATTACTGCAGACTGCTGCCTGAAATTTATGCTGTATGCGTTTAAGTTTGCTTTTGCTGCGTCTGCTACTGTTGCTATTGCTTTGAAAGCTGCCATTTATGCCATGATGGTGATTACTACTGCTGTTGGTTTTCGGTGTCGATGTTTGCGCCAACATATACGGATGAAAGCTGTGTCCGTTCCGTATACGTGTGTTATCCGTTTGCGGCGAAGCGGGCGTTTCCGGTTGATAGATATTTTCGATTGTGTAGGCGCTATATTCACTACCATTGATTGAATCATTACCACTGGTTCGTTCTTTTTTGAATTTAATTTTTATCGTTTTGTTTTGTATGCCTTTTTCTTCCGTTTGCATACTGAAACGTATTGTGGACGCCTCAATTTGATCATCACAATAGGACGTTGAGAATGGTTGTTGATGCTGTAGTTGTTGTAGCGGCACATCTTCATCATCCTCTTCCTCACCATCATCCTCGTCTTGGTCGTCATTCTCTTCTCTGACGGATTCATCATTGTCATCGCCATCACCTTCGCCATACTCGCCGGCAACGGTTTCTTCTTCATTAAAACAGCGGTTTTTTTTGCGATTGTCCTTGTTGCTCCTTTGAAGCTCATTCACAGTCGTTTGTAACAAAGCCTCTTGCTGTTGGTTTCGCTCTTCATATGAGTTATATAATTTTTCACGCTGTGGCGTCGTTTCCTCCAATTTAACCCAAGTATTTTGAACATTTGTTGCTTGCTGGTTTTGTTCTTGTTGCTGAGCAAGTGTCATTCGTTGGCGACGTTTGTGCTCCAGCAAAGCATCAAACTTGCGCGCAAGCAATTCTTCAGGACAGTATTCGATGCCAGCACCACTAGGATACACCAACTGTTTAGGGTAATGGCACTGACGATATGGATCATCTGGTTCTTCCAATGTCAATGCTGGCTTCCAGGTTTCATTAATGTTACGAGCATATGTAGCAAAGTTGCGCGGCAAGCGTACGCCATCTAAACATTCACAAGGAACACCAACTCTCAGAGGCTCCTCTTGCTCTTCGTTAGCACCATTTTCTGATGCTCGCTGTTTGATTTGGACTGCTCCTTGAGCTTTCTCCGTCGTTGTCAACTGTGGCGGCTGTATTGGCTGAAATGTTTTAGTGATTAGTATAATGAAATCGGTGCAAATATAAAATCAGCTCACCTGATCACTGGGCATTACGTGCTGATAGTGCGTTTGTTGCTGGTGCGTAAAGTTAAGTTGTTGCTGCTGTTGCTCGCTAATGTTTTGTTGCTGTTGGTGCAAATGTGGTTGTGGTGAATTGTAAGATTGCTGTGGGATTTGTGGATAATGTTCCTGTTGATTCATTTGCAATTGTTGCTGTTGTTGATAAATTTGTTGTGTTTGTTGCTGGCGGTAGTTTTGTGAAATGTGAGGTTGTTGTTGTTGTTGTGCGTAAGTTTGTTGCGGTGCATGTGCTTGATGTTGATGTGACAATGGTTGTTGTTGCTGTTGATAGTGTACCTGTTGTTGCTGTGGTTTCTCTTGTGTCGCTTGCTGTTGCTGCTGTTGTTGGGCGCCAACATTTGTTGCAACTGTTCGCCCATACATAAATTTGCTGTGCGCAAGATGTAGTTCAGCATACGGTTGCGCCTTTTCCTGGAAACCTAAGCTGTAGACAGACTCTGCCTCTTTAAAAGCGCGCGCCGATTCATAATAGTTAGCCCAGCCCATGTAAAACACAGCCACCTGACGTCCTGTGCCACGCTGGTAGAGTACCTGGTAGAAATGCAAAGGATTTGGCTGCATATCAATATACTTCAGCCACAGCCGCACCATGCGCAGATCCTGTTTGTAATAGTCGCTGTGCTCGAAAATTGTCAAGCAGCGTTCAAGTGTTTCACGGTACTTGTTCTCTGGATCGCCATGTCCATGATTTTCATACCAGCATATGTAATTATACCAGTGATCTAATGGGTCAGGACCCTGATACATTGCAATGGCATTCTCCCATGCCTGCTTGTCCTTGAAAAAACTATGCATTTGGTCAGCGTTTAATGTGTTTTGACGCATGTATGTCGTATTCATTGTCTCTGCATTTGTATGAAGGTGCTCGAATTAGGGAATTCGGGTTCGATGGAAGCCACTGTGTGCTGCACGACTCGGTCTGCATGTAATTGGATGCAGGTCAGCAGTCTGCCACAGTCACCGTTTTGTGCCCCCCTCCACACTGGAGTGCTTATTTACAATCCTCACTACTTAGCCACGTAACTCCAGAATTAACGATAACACAATCTTTAATCCAAACAATTGACATATATACGAACGGAATGCGAGTTTGTTGCGTGAAAATGTAGCTGCAGATGAGTAAAATTCTTAGGACGTGTTTTTTTTTTTGTGAACAGAGTTGTCACTGCAAGCTTCTAAAAACTCCCGCGACAAACATAGTTTACTTTGTTAATAAATTTTTGTGCCTGCACAAATCTCTTTGACAATTTTTATTACTTTCGGGAAATTACTTTTTACAAAGCATTTAATTATCAATTAATTAATAAATTAACAAAAAACAAACACAAGATGGTCAATTATCGAAAATGGCCGCGCACAGAGTTGTCAAAATGTATGCACAATCGGTGTTGAAAGACGCAATGCTTGCCTTCATCCATGGTGCTGCCACATGTTTGATTAACTCTTCCCCTCAGGGAAGTCAACCACATTGACCTAGCCCAAGTGCCCATACAACTACAGGGGAAATTGAGCTAGCCAGCACCTTAAAAACATTTTGAGTTACCCTTAATCTGCTAATCACGTCAGAACTTTTTAGGCAGAACCTTCTTCAATGACACCGTGTCGAATTTGTCATCACGGTTGTTTGATTTGTTACGAACAAATCAAATCATCAACAGAAAATACATAATTTCATCTTCACAAAATGCCCAATTTCCTCAAGGTCCCGAATACGTTTATATTTGAACCACGCTAATTTGACGCCGAAGATGATTAACGCCATAATGCCGGTAAGGCTTTGTTGGCACATTAAGAAATTTACTAAAATTTTTCAATTGTTACATTCATGGTGTAAATTAGCTTAATCCACGTTTCATCTACGAATATCCTGTAATAGCAATATTGATTAAAAATGATAAAGGACATCCATAAGTCCTAATAAGATGATAAGTATCAAGTGAGAAGATTGAGGCAATGTAAGCTTTACTCATTTTATGGTAAGTTGATTTGTTATTTTTTAATCTGGCAGTAAATGAATGAATGTGGATGGTGGAAAGTAAAAAACAGCATTTTCGACGCAGCTGTCTTACAAAAAATTAGACAAAAATAAGACAGACAAAACACAAAAACAGTAGTGTGACAACACTTATCACGCATAAAAAAAAAACAATTAGTGAAAACTGAATTTCTGTAGAATTCTTAGAAAATTGTTTATTGTTTAAGTGCATGTACTAAAATTGAAATCTCCCACATATTATATATTTTATAGTAGCACTTAATTAAGTTGTTTTCTGTAATTTGATTTCGTGCTTTCCACAATCAAATCTATCAAATCTCGTTGTTCCAACGCATGTAGGGGGTGCGACTTTTATGCGCAAATTGAATAAAGGTCACAATATTTGCAATCGATTTAACCAAAAAAAAAACGGAGTGCAGACGGAGAAGTCAATATGACCACAGAAGTATCAAGTGATCCATATGAACTGAAATTATATCAAATGTTTCAAAGTTGCGAGACACAACATTGCGGACTGCTCGACGAAACTGCCTTGCGAAAACTCTGCACATTATTGGAGTTACGTGACAAAGGTGCTTCTCTGATCTCAAATCTAGCATCAAACGGCGGCCTGAAGCTAGGCGTATCCTTCAAACAGTTTAAAGAGGGTTTGCTGCATTTCCTCGGCTCTGAGTTCGACGGCAGTACAATCACAGGAGCAAGTGAGAGCTTTGTTTTAAATAAAGGTAATAAAAATGTAAATACATAACAATTCAAGTTAACATGACCAATCATGTAAGCACAGCTGTCACATCCTAATTTCAAGATTAGGTATTTCACTTAATCCCGTTAAAATTTTTGTTGATAAGGAAACAGGTAGTTTATTATTCGAGAGCAGATGTTCAAAAACAAATCTTGGTCATAAAACTTCAAATTTTGAATCCTGGCTACCTGGTTTCATGTTCTTAGATAGTATAAAAGGTTGCGGTAAAGCTAAGAGAATACTTAGTAATTTGTCAACCTTCGAACAATAAACAACAAACGAAAAAACAAAAAAAGTCAAGAGAGTTGCATTAAATAAACATTAAAATGGGAACGAGGTTTTTTTATAAAAAGGCAAAAGGGATTACTGATCCAACAATAGAAAAATTGGCACAAAGATTCGGTATGCGGCTTCATCTTCTGGCAAAAGACTGTCTGTACATCAATTATATTATTAATGTCTTTTTTTTTTTACATTGACAGAACGATCTTTGGTCATAACAGATGATGACAACACCAACTATATCCAAAGTCCTCCAGAATCATCGGACCGTGAAGTCTCACCTAAATTAGTCGTTGGAACCAAAAAATATGGCCGTCGGTCCCGTTCCCATTTGAACACGATAACCATGAATGAACATTCGGTAACGGACTCGGACAATACAGATGAAGAGCAACGAAGATTAAATGATGACGAAAAGAGTAGTTTGCACGTAAGTTTTTTATGCCAAATGTATAATTTATATATGTGATATCAATCTTTGTCAATTTAAAGGTACAACGTTCCGCTTCTCAAACTGATATACCCGGTAGCAGGAGCCTTCGCCCGACACAGCTGTCTGGCAACAAACTAAAACGTTGTTCGTCACTACCGGCACGTAAAAATTTGCAGCAAACGAACAAATTGAACGCTTCGAAAACACTAAAAACAAAACCAAACGCACAATTACAACAACAACAACAACACACCAGTAGTGCTGAATCCTTGGGTAAGTTCTCGAATATTTTCCAAAGAGCCCAAATTATTATCTGTGTCGTTAAGTTAGTTTGAGTCTTATTTATTTTATTTAAATACACGGATCGCCACTAATTTCTATCATGTGAGACATTCAGATTTATATAAATTAAATTAAGTAATATATAAGCGAAGCATGCGCCTTCCGTATTAATCAAACAACACTTGGTACACATAGGCTACCATCTCCACCATCACCGTCATACGCAAGAGCCGCAAGAACTTTTCAGCGCCGGATGCTTTCTGCGTGGAATTGATACTAGATATTTTTGTAAAGGTTTGTGCGTACTACCTACACTTTTAAGAATATACAACTCTGTTGTGTTAAGTTTTTGTGGCACGCACCTTGTAGACTTTCACCCATCTTAACAACTTATGCACCCAACTATAAACAACAATGCGAATAGAAGGCTTTTTATTTACTTATTTATTCATTTATACAAATATATTCTTGGTTATTGGGCTAAAACTATTACACATCCTTTGGAAACGCAAAATTTGTCAGTATTTATAACCTGTGCTTTTTCAGACACAGTCACAACGCCCACTCAATTGGAAACACTAAACTCACAAAACGTATTGGAAATCTGGACACAAGCGAGTATTGTGAATGGTCGCGCAATGTTGACCGCACTGGGATTCGATGAAGATGAAGTCAATGTTTTGCAGTTGAGAAAGGTTATGGAAGAGGAATTGCGTGGCTTGGACGATGATTCTCAGTCGAATATGCTACGTGCGTTAGTGGCTCTGCAATCCGTGGAACTGATTACGTTACACCAAGCATATCGTCAGCTGCATGAAGAAAATATTAAACTACGTGCGGATAATAAAGAAGCCAATCGACGTGTTTCATTGCTCGCAGTCGAAATAGATGAGCGCCATGCCTCACTAGAGGACAACTCTAAGAAACAAATACAATCACTTGAACAACGGCATTCGATTGTTGTACGTGAGTTGACAGCACGTATGGCGAATGATCGGGACAATTGGACGAATTTGTCAGCGCGTTTGGAGGCACAGATCAAGAGCTTGGAACAGGATGATATAAAGCTAAAAACTGAACTAGATTTAATACGTTTGGAAAACATTGAGCTGGAAAAGGAACATCAGAAAGCACAGAAACAAATCACAGAACTATTAGAGCAAAACATTGAACTAAACAACGAACTGGCAAACAACGACACAACCAAACCTGGCGATGAAGCGAACAATAGCAGCATTGAAAAATCCACAGATGATGATGTGCTTCAATTAGTCGAAAAAATCTCAGCGCTTCAAATAGAAAATTCGCAGCTGCGCGACAAAAACGATGAATTGGTCGTTGAAGTTGAAAGTCTGCAACATGAGTTATTACGTAACAAGTCGAAGGTGAAAAAATCAGGCCTGCCAAATAATGCAATTGACTTGGATGATTCTATAAATAGCGACGAAGTCGAGCAGAGCATAAATGCAACTGCCACAAAACGTCGCGGCGATTCGCCAAGTAAGACTCGCATTACCGAAGAAAGTCCACGTTTGGGTAAATTACGTAAATGTACTGATGACTCATGCACTAGCGAGCACAGTGACACGAGTGGCGAGTGGATGGCATTGAACTCGGAACTGCAACGGTCGAACGTTGGCCAGGAGGATGTACGTGTACTTAAGCAAAAAATAAATGATTTGGAACAGCAACTGCAGTCGACAAAATCTGTTGGTAGTATAAATGCTACAAGTGGTTCAGTCGCGACAACAGGCGATGAGCGATGTAAGGACCTGGAAAGCAGTTTAGAGCAAATGCAACGTGCCTATGAAGACTGCGAGGATTATTGGCAGTCGAAATTATCAGAGGAGCGACAGCTTTTCGAAAAAGAGCGACAAATCTATGAGGATGAACAAAATGAAAGCGATAAGAAATTTACAGAGCTCATGGAAAAGGTGCGTGAATATGAAGAGCAATTCAGTAAAGATGGTCGGCTTTCGCCTATCGAAGAGCGTGACACGCTTGAACAGCAATATATCGATCTGGAATTGGAGGCAGCAGAAATACGCGAAAACTCAATTCGCATGCTAGATGAGAAATCCAAGCATATTGAGACGTTGCAAAACGAAATCGAAGACCTACGCTTGCGACTAGGTGAAAGTGTTGAGATTCTAACAGGAGCATGTGAGCTCAACACAGACGTAGCAGCGCAGCTTAACGCCGAAACGACTCTGAGCCCGGCTAGTTCGCCGATTAGCTATTTGTGGCATCAGAGCACCATACAGGAACCAGCTAAAAATTTTGTATCATCTGGAAATGTGGACACCGTTTCATCAATGATTGTGTTGAGGTCGCCAAGCAAACAGGCGAATCGGTAAGTAGTTTTTTAAATAAAATTTTGTTGTCATTTAAATATTGCATTCCTCGTTCGTGTCTCTAACAACAATAATACATAACACCAAAATTTGTTATGCACGAAATACTCCAAATTACTAACTCCAATTAATACCCCTGTGGTAAAAAATACTAATCCTCATACATGTTTTTTAAATTAAGGCAACAAAGTCAAATAAAATTATGATTTTCATTCCAAATTTATGTTGTTTTTTATATATATATTTTTTCCCTGCCCGCATAAGGTTGTTTTGTTCTATTTTGTTTTGTTTTGTGTGCAATCTCACCTTTGTCTCATCTTTTTTCATACTAACAAAACTGCACACTTTGAGTTTATTATTTTGTCACTCAATTACACTTTTTACACCGGCCAGCAACAATCTTACTACATCCGAAACCACCCTATTCAGCACACCGCCCGTTGACGGCAGCATTTCAAGTGCCGCCGGATCAATCGTTGCGCCCATACAGAAACCCACGAGATCAAAGAGTCCCGAGCAGGTTCATTCTGAAGGCGAAATTGCCGATTGCGAGACATCATCGACTGCATCAAATAAAAGCTTTGACACGCAAAGCGTTGTATCCACACGCAGTGCGACACTTGCCACAAAAACAACAAGTGCGAGCAGTATGAAGGATGAGCTGAAGCGCCTCAAATTCTTTGAGCTGTCTTTAAAAGAGCAAATCAAAGATTTGAGTTTGCAACGCGACGGTTTGGTTATGGAACTGCAGCAGTTGCAAGAGGCGCGTCCAGTCCTGGAAAAAGCGTATGCTGTAAGTTGTGCTTGACCAAAATTTTGATAAGTGAAGTTAATAAAAAAAAATCCTACACATTTATAGCGCACAGCACATCCAACGCTAATGCAACGCGTCAATCAATTAGAGCTGAAGAACAGGCATCTACAGAATGTCATCAAACAGCAGCAACAGTATACAGAGTCTCTGATGCAACGTAAGTTGTTCGTTAGAAGTTTACTCAGAAAAGTCTTAATTATTTGTTTCGACATTAATTTTAGAATCCTGGCGTCAACATCAGGGTGAACTGAATGATTTGCACGGTCGCCTGGAGGCGCAAAGCATTATGTTGGCTGAGCAAACGCAACGTTTACAAAGTGCTGATATACTCGTCAAAGATTTATATGTTGAGAATTCACATTTGACCGCCACCGTTCAACGATTAGAACAGCAACGCGCACGCGTTAATCTTATACACCAACAACAGCAGCAGCAACCGACACGTCTTATTGGCGCCAGCCTGAGTGGGTTGCCAGGCATGCCTTAAGCCAATGCACTACCGCAGAAGCTACCCAAGTGACTATGGGTACCTGGAAACAATAGAACTAAAATACATAATATATGTAGATTTTTCTTTATCCTTGTTAAACAATAACTTGACCATGTTAACTATAAAGCTAAAAGCTTTGGCATAAACTAGATTATCATTACAAAGAGAAGTGTTATACTGATACACCCCTGTGCGCCTTAACTACACTAACTATAAAACAAAACTATAATCACTGTTGAACCATTTGAGTAAACCATTGACGATACGATTAACGAACTTGCGCCCATTAATGTTATTAACAGTATTTTAAACAAAAGTTATTTATATATGTATATTGATGTATGTTTTTTGTAAATTGGTTAGTTTATAATATTTGTATGTATATATATCTATATATTTGTATGTGCAACGAAATTTATCAATGTGGTGGACTCATCGTTAACAAAAAGACAAAATATTACAAAGGAGGGCGAAGAAAAGACATAACAAAAATATTTGATATCATACAATTAAGTCAATTTTATGATTCCATGTTGAACTTTGTTTAATTTGACAAAAGATTTGTTAATTTTATAAAATATGTTTTTTTTTTTACTATTTTTTATTTGTTGAATAATTTAAACTCATCTTCAATATGGTGATAATTGCTTACAAAAACAAATCGAACAAATTATATTTTTTTTTACGTTTATTTTTACAAAAAAAAAATGCTTAAATTTGAACAAAATTATAGAACGTTTGCACTTGCAACTAAGCTTTACATTGAAACTTGAAATCCCATTTTAGATATTCTTTAGTAAGTTGAAATATTTATCTAATTTAAAACATATCGATTAGCTTCAAAATCAAAACAGAAATCGGATTAACTGTTTGCTGCTTAGCCAAAATTGTTTCAATTAATTTTGTAGTATTATAATTAACTTATTATTAAACAATGTTTTTTCGTGCACAATTAGTGAATTGTAAACTGAATTTGTGAAACAAAAAATCGAGACCTTAAAAATGTTTGGAAATCAAATAAACGATTAATTTCAATTCGAGGGACTTAAAAAAATTATTGCAAAATCATTGCACTTGAATTGAATACAATTCAATAACTTGTCCAGACAGCTTTGTGTGTCAGCATCTCTATGGCGTTGTTTGTATTGGCTGATCGGAATGATGATGTACACGTTCGCTCGAAAAGGGCAGCGACACAAGCATGCTGAAGAGTTTTCTTCTACAAGTAAAGAAAGGCATACAAAATATTGAGTTGATACAATACCACTAACAACTACATAATCAGCTTAAATATGTTATACTTTTTTTTATTATTATCTACGATTCTTTCAATAATCATCATCAAGGCTATTTTTATGCTTACAAGAATGACGACGAGGTAGAGCGTTTGATGCGACAATTACCGCTCGCATCCCGATATTGATTGGCACGACACCGTCTCACCGAGGCTTGTATGCTGCGTGTTCTGTTTGTTGTCATGGCAGTTGCACCACCCGTCGACAGATGCGGTTGAGTGTCACGCTGTACTTTAACTTTGTAGATTCTGGAGTTTTCGCTAGTGAACGGCGCTGCAAACTGTTGCTGATTGTTTGGTTCATTGACCATCGACTGTATTGGTATGTCCTTGGTGCGTCCCCTTAGTTCACTTAGAAGAGCGGGCAGCGGCAGTGGTGGCAGATGAGTGCTCGTCGGACTGTTGTAGTGCTTAGTGCTCTCCATAATGACAATGTTCGGCGTCTTGCGATGCGATGAGTTTGTGATACGGCTTTTGTTTGCTGATACTTCTGTTGGTCGACTGCTTGAGCGATGGTTGGCCGCGGCTTGTGTTGCAACAATGTCGGCCAAGAGATTTGGACTGTAAGTGACATTGGTGGGCAAACCGTTTGTAGTTGCAGCTGTAAAACGATTAGTTGTAGAGCTGCCGTGCGCATCAATTTGTTCATCAGACACATCGGGCATAGTTGTGGGAGTTGATGTAGTTACTGTGGTGCTTTCTATCTGCGGTGGCGTCGAAAACTTAAAAGGTTTCACAGTCAAGTCGCTATCATCGTAATAATAATCTTCCTCATTAATTGTTTCCTATAAGAATGGAGTCGAATTTTCAAACTGTCTAAAAAAATTTAACTTACACCCCACAGAGAAACTTACATCAGCGATCTGATTTTGATCCATTTCAATAATTGCCACATCCTTGATGCTAACATGTATGTTGTATTTACCCGATTGCCGTTGATCATAAACGATCTTAGTGGCAGTAGTGTCTTCATTTGATTCTGCATGTATCTGATTCGCCATTACCATCATTAGCAGCACAACACCGGAAACCAGTTCTAAGTATCGCATATTGAACTCTCGGTGCTGGTGCTGGTTACTTATTGAATTGTACGTCCTTCTGCAACGATAACTTCTTGCAGACTAAAAAACCCAAAGTTAAAACGTTGTTATTTGTACATAGACTCAGACTCAAACGAGATGAAAAAGCAAACCAGAACACTTTTACATTGAATACTTTCGAGCTCTGTGCGTAAAAAAACCACGACGTGCTGAAGATGTTTTCAATGTTGATAAAACTCTCAGTTCTGATCTTCAAACGACCTGCTTGAGTCGACATCGGCAAAGTTGAGTTGGTTTTGTTATGCGTTTGCCCGCCGGCTCAATTGTCAGGTGTGATTGTGTGTGTGAGTACGTTTGCGCGGCTTCTGGATAACCACTGCACTTGCTAAACAAACATGAATGGCGTTTGGCCATTAGCATAGTTACATTATGCTTTAATTTAAGGTATTGGAACTTAACTTCGTAGAATTTATGCTAAGCGCACAAGAACTTGTTTTCAACCATAAACTCATTCGAAAGTGATAATGACTGTTACAAACATGATGGAATTTATCAAAAGTTCTCATTGATGTGGGATTAGCTTTAAAGTGTCAATGAGTTTGACTAAACTGGCTAGTTGAAAGCAACAACGTTTAAAACAGATACCTAATTTTAAGAGTGAATCTACTGTAAAACGTCGATCGAATCTTTTTAAACCTAACTCTAATTTGGTTTATTTGTTCTTTGGCACTAGTATTTGTAGTGACTCTTTCCAACCACCTCCATAACGCTGAAAAGCGCCGGGAGTTGCGGCATGACTGAATTAGTCACTTGTCGAAAAGGCACTTGCGCCAAAAAGTGGCGTGGTTGACAGGTTGAAAAGAGTTAGGGTTAACTCAATGTCAATGTCTTCCAAGTGAGTGCACGGGCACTTGGGCTTAGCCAGTGTGGGGACTCCCCTAAACTCCCTGTTAATTTTCAAACCGCCCATTTGAAACTGTTATTTTGATTGGGTGGCATGACTAAAAAGTTCTGTGTATGTGTGTTTGTTTGCTTGTTGTATTTGCTTTGATAAAAATCAGCTGTTATTGTAAAATTATGAATGTGTATGTGTAGTTTGGTGGTTGTTTTGGATAGTGAAAAAAACATGAAATAAGTAAAAATTCCAATTAGAATATTTTATAGTTAACTTGGGAGATATTTAAAAACATCGTTGCACTTTGTGCGAAGTCGTGAAAGATTTGTCATTGAGGAAAACTGTGAAATGAAAGTAAAAGACGTTGGACAAAGACTTTTCACGATATTCTTTGTCGTTGTTGCTGTTGTCAACGCAACCGCCACGGTTACAGACAATATTATAGCAGCGGCGGCGACAACACAAAATGAATTGCTGCCATCGAACCAGGAAAATAATGGCCAACAAACGCCAACATCTTCGGTTGGACCACGAAATGCTGAGAAAAATGTTGCTTCAAGTTGCCCCAATATGTTACGGCATGTATTCGAGAATGCCTCACCGCTTGGAAAAGATGGAGCTGGCGTCTATGAAGAATACTTGCCAGACGGTATCGATAGCTTGGATGAAGAGACATATTTATGGTCTTGCTTAGAAGCGTGCTGTGAAAAACAACAAAACAATACTTGCAATGTTGTTCTTGTCTTCAAGCAAAAGTGCTATCACATTCGTTGTGTCAGCAATGAGGCCTGTCTGCCAAAGCAAGCGTCTCGTCTGGAGGAACGAGTCCAAATGGTATTGGTCAATCCTGTGCAACAATTGCAGGGTCCAAACGAAGAAGCTCTAACATGGAGGCAGATTCTAAAAGAGCAGAAAAATATTGCCGAAATTTTGCCGTACCAGGAAATGAAGGCAGAGAACAGCCCACAAAACTCACTTAACTTTTGGAAGCAGCCACGTCGTCTGCACTATATGACGAAAAGTCAGGTGAGTTCAACTTGATAGAAAAGGAAATTCAGTTTTGCTATGAATATAACTTCTATAGGAGAGTCAGGCATACGAAGATGACTTGCCAATTACGGAGAAACGTATGAAGCAATTGCTGATGTCACCCTTAGACGAGGGTGATGTTTTCGCCCCTGATGATTTGAGTGGATTTTATGGCACAGGCATACCTTCGGAACCAAAGTTTATTCCATGTGATTTGGAGTTGACCGACCTGGACAATCGGTGTCCACCCAAAGAGGAGTGTATACCTCTGCAACGGGATTCTCTTACAGGCGTCTGCAGTTGCATACACGGCTACATGCGCAATAAACAGCACAAATGTGTTGCGGAAGTCATGGAGTACAAAACCTTTTTGAATGAACCATCATCAGATAACCTTATGATTGCGCCAGCGGCCTCTGAGTCGCAAACGGTTCAAATTGATGCGCCAAGTACAGACAACGTCGAGAACGTGGCGACAACTCAAATGATAACTGATAAGAATATTGTAGTTTCCGTCATGTCAAAGGAGGTACGACTGCCCGAAAAGGAAGTCACGCTCGCCGCTTTCACAGTGCCGGATGAACAATCAAGTAAATCCAAGTACAAATACCTTTGGACGTTGATATCACAGCCCAAAGGTCCCATGAATGGCACGATATCAGATCAGAGCAAGTCAAAAGTGAAACTATCAAATCTCTCAGAGGGTTTGTACACTTTCAAGGTATCTGTGACTGGAGACAATGGCACATTTGGCGAGGCAATGGCAAATGTAACTGTACTGCCGGAGAAACGCATAAACAAAGTGCCACAGGTATATATTACGCCTGCCGATCAAGTGATACGTCAGCCGACAACTAATGCCGTGCTTGACGGCAGCACAAGCACTGATGATGATAAGATAACCAATTGGCATTGGGAGGTTATTTCTGGGCCAATTGGCTACCAACCCAAATTACCGGATGTTGCTACACTGCAATTGACAGACTTAACGTCGCCGGGAAATTATACATTTAAATTAACCGTCATGGATTCAAATAATGTAACTAATTCAACGACTGCGAAAATTGCCGTGCTTAAAGAGGCTGATTTTGCGCCGGTCGCCAATGCGGGTACGTTATTTATCGTATTTTTATAATTCCTCTCACCTAGCCAGTCTTAATTTGCAGGCGATGCCGTCATACTTTATTTGCCAAACAACAATGTCACGCTTAATGGTACTGCCAGTTCCGATGATCACGAAATAGTTGCCTGGGAGTGGACCAAGGATGCAAGTGACGAAGCCAAGGCAGTCGACATGCAAAATACGCGAACGCCATACGTTCAGGTGCGTTTTAATGTGACACAAATTTTGAAACACTTATTAAGTTTGATTGTTTGTTTTAGCTCTCAAATCTTGAGGAAGGCATGTATACCTTTGTTTTGAAGGTTACCGATGGCAGTGGTCAATCCAGCGCTGCCAAAGTGCATGTCTTTGTGAAACCACCAACCAACTCGCCACCTGTCGCCGAGGCGGGCGTCAATGTGGTATGGCCCACAGTCAAATGTATTATTCTTTATTTTGTATTTTACCAAAAATGTTTTCAGACAACAAGTTTGCCACGCAATTGGGTTACTTTGAATGGATCAGATTCAAAGGATGATATTGGCATTAAAAGTTACCAGTGGCAACAGTTAAGCGGTCCAAATACGGCTGTTATACTTAATGGCAATTCAACGGTCTGTCATTACATTTTCATTTTGACTTTGTGATTTTCACAATGTTTTCGAAATAATTTTCAGCTTGCGAATGCCACTCAGCTCACTTTGGGCCTTTACGAATTCGAGCTTTCAGTTGCGGATGAAAATAATAATACGGCTGTGGACTCTACTTGGGTAAAAATTGTTCAAGGTAAACTTCGTTAATTCGTTATTTTCTTGACATTATTACAATATTATTGCAATACTTTCAAATAATTGCAGAACGTAATGCGCCACCCGTGGCCAACGCTGGTGGCGATCGCAGCATCGTACTACCCGCGAATGCACTCTATTTGAATGGTTCGAAATCTTCGGATGATTTGGCCGTCGTCAAATACGAATGGACGCGGGAAGATAACAGTCTTGCTGCTGGAGTAATTGTTGATCAAACGGATGCGGCGCCAGTGATGATTGTAATTTTGAACTATTAAACGTCATACAATTTCATTAATGGTTTGTTATATTTTTAGCTGACGAATTTTGTGCAAGGACGTTACTTGTTTAAACTGACAGTCAGCGATGAACAAGGCCTGACAAGCTCGGATACAGTCAGCGTAAATGTACATCCTGATCCAATGCTCATGTACTTACTTCAAATGACTTTGCCCATGGGCATATCAGTCATAACGAAAAGTGAGCTTAACTCGGTTGTGCAAAAGATCAGCTTGTTGCTTGGCGATGAAATGAAGATACATGTGCGAGATCTAAAATACGATTTGCATTCGGATGCGGCTGCCCTAGTATTTTTTGTTGAGGTAATCAATTAAATACTTATATTTGTGACATTGGCATATTACTTACATTCCGCAAATTTAAAGACAACAGATGCCAGTGGAAAGACCCAACCGGTTGATGGCTTGCAAGTAGAGCGTTTGCTGAAGGAGAAGTTGGCGCGGGATGCATCCATTTTGGGTGCGCTGTTTATTGATATTCGAACAATTGTTTGTCAATATAAATGCTCCGGACACGGCGCTTGCAATCCAAGCACCCGTGCCTGTATATGCGAAGCCTTTTGGATGCCCTCTGCTGGTTATTTCCTTGGCAGTAGTGAAGCTAATTGCGGTAAAATTAATGTTGCGACAAAGATTTTAAAAACAACTAAAATTATATTTTCTTCATAATTAGATTGGTCAATATTATACGTTTTTGTGGCTGTCATTGTAATATGCTTAGTTTTGTCTGGCGTCTTCTGGGGTATTGCCTGTGCATGTCGCCAATCGAAAAAGCCACGCTCACGCCAAAAAGTACAAAAGTATTCGCTGATTGGCACTCAGGACGAAGAAGCCGCCAATTGTATGACAGCTTTTGTTACGTTTGCAATTAAATATTCTATATTGTTTTCCGCTTCTTTTAGACTCGCGTACTACCTCTTTAACTGAATCCGACACGGATTCGGATGTATTATTTGAAACACGCACAAAATCGAATGGTATACTGCGCATGAATGGCGCAAGCAAACACAAGAGTAGTAACGCCAATGGCAGCGGTGGCGGCGGCAATCAAAGCAGTAAATATGCGGGCTCAAAACTGGGACGCAAAATAAAAACATAGAATAGTCATATATGTAAAGCGTGTGATATATGTATATGTATATTGAATAATTTATGTGTTTTTAGGTGTATACTGTGTATTCTTGCCTACAGGTTCCTTTATTGCATGCATTCCATTATGTTATTTACTTTTAAGTTCCTATTTGCAATCGATTTTTTGCTCAGTTTTTATTTAACATATAGTATTATTTTTGTACTTTAAACTGCAACATTTCTTTTGTGTTCTATTTTATAAATGTATATTTATTTAGCCATCAATTTGAAAATGTCAATATTCAATTAAACTATCAATTATGAATTTAACCTTCAGGGAAACATTTTTTGAAGTTGTAATACATTTTTGGATTATAGATATTATAGAGCGGATGCCGATGCACGACATACTTGAAGTGCAGATGCTCAGCTAGCAAAGCACAAACGCCAATGAAGTAACCAATTGCCAGGACAACAAAAGAGCTCCAAAATTTAGTGAGATCCATCAGAGCTTCTTGAGGCTTTTGTTCTTCGGCGGGTAAATGTGCAATGGCATCCCTCAGCCATTTCGAAGTAAACCCACCTTCGGTCAAGCGCTGTATAGTGTTATCGATGTGCGGCTTTAAAGGCGATTGCTTTTCTAGGCCAAGTGCCACTGGCATACTGACAACACAATCGTGCATAATATGCAATACATTGCCGCCGCCTCGTCGTTCGTTATCCTGTGCGCGCAAGAAACGCAAAAAATACATGTTGTCGTAGTAGGCATGTGCGCCCTTTGCTATTAGTGTCGTCTGCGCGTGTTTTTAAATTATTAACCAAGCCAAAATGAATGAAAAAGGTCGATAACTTACCACATGCTCATTGCTTTCTATGATTTCCATATTAGCACCAACCTTACGTGCAATCTTATCAAAAGATTCTTCAAATATTTGTTTACTTTCAATGCCCCAAGCAATGGGCTTAACGTGGCTGGCCACCAAATCCTCCAGTGTATCAATAGTTAGTCTGTTAAAGTGCATTTTTTTATTGTATTGAATGTTTAATTTTGCACGAGAAAGCACCTGGCAACCGGATTAGCCAAAATAGCAGTGAAACTTGCACGATATGTGACCGTCAATAAAATACAATAAATCCAATAACTGCCCGTCATCACGCGCAGCGGCCAGTTGCGTGGCACCCGCGGCAGTGCCACATATAGCAACATGCTGTACGTGTACAAGATACAGTTGTCGTAGCTATCAAATATGTCTCGTCGTTGAGTGTTCCTGTAACGATTCAAATAGTTGCGAAAGCGTACGTTGCGAAAGTCTTGAAGTTTGAACTTTGATTTTGGCGTTTTTCGGCGCAAAAAACGAAAAAAACTTGTTGATTTGGTATTCGGTGTACGCTCAAGAGTAGAGTTAAGAAAGGATATTATGTAGAATAATGTACCCACAAAGAAAAGTGAAAGCAGCACGCCAGCCCACATCCCAGTACTAAATGGCATGATGAGAGTCTGCCATGAGTTATCTGCCGATGATTCCGGCGTTAGAAATGTTAAGCATTCAAAATTATGCGGCCAACTTAGCTCGATGTGCTCGAAATAGGGCTCGAACAGATGAAGATCACCAATGGCAATGTGCGCCACATGGCTAGTCTAGAAAAATGTTATTATAACTGGTTACTATTAATGTTATTGCAAACATACTACTTGGCCAATCAGACCAGTGTGTGATCCATTTGGCAATGGCCTGCCCCAGCGTTCGGTGTCGCTGTCGATCGCCTTATAGTAGACTGGTCTAAAGTTGAACACCTTAGCAAGTGCGTTCACAATTTCGATTTCAACGCCTTGGAAAGATTTGGTAGCCGCATTCCATTGAACCATTGGCACATGTTCGAAAATCGCGATTGCCAAAGTGACACCTAATCAAAAGGGGTATTCAAAAAACTCGATTCTTAAATCCTCTTAGTTGAGAATTTAAACTCACTCTTTAAGTTGCCTGCCTTATCTTGAAAAAGTTTTTTAGTATGGATGCGCTTGCCTGGTGACCAATTCCCAAGTATTTTTAGGGCTAGTGTGCCACTCAAGATGCCAGGATATGCAATAGTCGACATGCTGAAGCTTTAATGGGATTAAATTGCATATTTGTGTTAATTGCATGACATTTGCTTACCTATTGTTGAGTTGCCTTTTTAGAAATACTACCGATAATATTGTGCGCCAGACATCAATCATGTCTCTTTCGAAAATTCTCGCATCGTGTAGAAGAACAAACTTTTTGTGTGTATTGAGCACACGATATTTGATGATAAATTTTAAAAATCGCTTAGCTTGTAAGCCATTCAAAATAGTCAAGAGTTGTAAATCACAATTTGATCTTCTTATTTGTTTGAGCACTTGTGTCGTTTGATAGTGCGGTGCTAAGAGATCTTCTAAGTCACCTATTTTCATTATATAGAATGGCAACGTTTGCTGTGCGCCGCGAAATATTTCCGGTTCGTACAAATTATAGTAAAAGTGATCGGTTAAAATTGATACACATTTTTTTACTTCTGTGCCATGAAGTATTTTAGTTATGAGGAGTCTCAAATTATCAAAATATTCATTATATTTCTGAGTACTTTCATCGAACTCTAACAATTTGGCTTCAGTGGATGAAAAAGTAATTAAATACACAAAATATGTAAACAAACGCATTTTAAGCGATAAACTGTTACTAAGTAGTATACTAAATGAACAAGCGTAAACTTATCAAAATGAACAATTTGTTGATTCGTTTACAAATGCAGGATCTAGTTAACCTTGCTTGACCGTTGAGCCACCCGTAGCTGTCAATCAGTCAAACACGCAAAGGTAGGTTTTCTTATATGCAAAGCTCCCAAATAATGGTCAACCAAATTATCAATAGACACTTTGGTCAAACCATGGTACAGTGCACAGTGTCTCGTGTAAACAAGACTACATAGAGACCGACCAAAAATTGTCTTCGGTTGAGCAATGATTTAAAAAAATTTGGAAATATATACAGTTATCAAAAAATTTTGAAATACATACAAAAAAAATTATAAAACAGTTTCCCGGAATTGATTAATGTTTCTGTGCTAAAATGCTAAAACAATATATAGCACCAAGCTATATAAGCGCTTGTCGCACTTCAGCTGACAGTTCAATCCAAAAGAATAGCTCATTCGTCAAATTGATCAACTCAAAGAACATAATTTGTGTCAAGATGCGTCTCGAAATAATTTTTTTGATTGTGATGTTGTCATATGCGGTCTCGATTCCAGTGCAATATGATGCTTCGAAAAGTCTGACTACAATTGATGCTGGCGACAGTTTATGCGAATGGAACCGCAGCTCATGTTGACTATAAACGAGTAAACTTCCAGTTGATTCATTTCAAAAAAAGTTGGGTTCAAGTGTAACGAGTACAATTTAACCAACTTAAAACAAGCATACTTTTGTCGCCTAACGGTCTGAAAACTGCCAGAAACAGCCGGAAAAAGACTGATTTGGCCACACTGCGATACTATAACAAACAGCTGGTGCCGTTTGTTCGTTAACTTTAGTGTTGTTCCAAGGGGGTGTAGAAAGAAAGGTTTTCTTTTCTTTATGCAAAATTCATTTGCACAAAGTCCAAAGAATGTGCGAAAATTAATTAGTGTATTCATTTCTTATAAGTTAATTAAACAAATTCAGTTAGTATGAATTTGCGACCACGGTGTCGCGATTGGCTGCCGCTTAGTACTCAGCAGTTGCGCTTGAGAAATCTCGCGAGGATTCAGGGTGTCAACATAGAATGCGTGGAAAACGATGATGCATTCATATACTATACCCTACATAGCGATAAGGAAAGCAACGCTTTTTACACTAGCGAAAAGTTGCCACAACGACACCTTCAGCAAAAATGGGCGGAAATCGATGCCGGAGATGCGTTGCGCAAATCAAATGCTAACTGTGTATGTGTTAAAGTTTGGGCCTGCTGGCAACAAGATAAGGCCATTACGGAGACTGAGACTGAACTAAACCAAGTGGCGACTATGCCCGAGAATAGATCGAACAGCAAGGAACCGGAAAGGTCAGTAAATGGAATAAACAATTGTCATTATCTCTTGTAACATTTGCTTTGCATGTGCAGTGCCTTGACAAAAGAGCTGTCGAACGTTTGTCTCACGCCTAACAAACTTCTGAGACCACCGGAACGTTTGCTTTTTGCTTGGGCAGTATACTTTTCGGGTCTAATGCCCTTAAGTGAGCCACAGGAAACAAAGTGGAAGCCTAATAGTCTCTTATTTTTCTTAAATGGGGAGTACTTCACGTCACCGGAACAGTTTACAACAGATGGCTTGCGTGACCAACTCTCACTTAACTACCAGCGTTATGCTGCCAGCCTACCAAAAGTTAACCCCTCAAATCTTGACGAGTTCAGCATTAATTCGCCTTCAGTTAGCCGAAGCTCCAGTCCTGTTGGCCTGGACAAAAGCAACGATTTGCTTCAGATGTCTAAAACACGCTATATGACTTTGAAATGTGATGTTATTGTAGTGCGACGAAGTTATGACTTGAAAAAACTTCTCAAGATTCAAGAATTGCAACGTTTGCATTTGCAAAAGATGCGTGATTGCACCGATATTAGCGTGGACATAAAACAGTTGAGTGTACGTTGCATAACGCGGTCTGAGTTACGCTGCAAACCACGGACTACATCGTTTTCAATGTCGAACACCACGCAATCACATCAATATCATTCCATGGGTCGTACGCTAAGCGTATTGCTCGCTGAGCAACAACAAATTGAACCGCTCGCCCTTTACAATGCCCAGCAATTGCAGACGCAGGTGGAAACGTTGCGCTGTAAAAAACGGCTTTTACAAATGGAGCATGCCACGTACGCAAAGCGTATAGCAGAAAAGCGACAACGTCTGGAAGAATTTAAGTTAGCTCGCAATGAACTGAAGCAGTTTCTTAAACAGCAGGTTGAGCAGTTAAAAGATGATCGAACGAAGCGTTTGCTACTGGAACCAGAACAGCAATTGCAAAAACAACAGAGGCGAAACATAGTATTGCAAGTGGAGCGTCGAATTTCTACACTTTGTCTTGAGTTGCGTGAGATTTATAATATATTACGTCTGCAAACCGATGTCTATAGTATTTGTGGCATAGTAATACCAAACATAGGTGCATACATGGGCGATACACGTCACGTGAATCATTTAGCCTTGGAAAACACTTCACCGCTTGCATTGAGCGCAGCGCTGGGATACATTGCGCACATGGTGCAGATGATCGCTATTATTATCAATCGACCTCTCAGAAATCCAATTTTGTATGAAACGTCGCGTACGCGCATTATGGATGTTGTAAAAAATTTGCCATATACCTCAAGAGAGTAAGTGCAAATACGAATTTTTTTTTGAAAACCTATTTAATAATTATAATTTTTTCCAGATTTCCACTTTATACTAGGTCGGCGCTGCCCACGAAACCAGTAAAGTATGCCATATACTTGCTAAATCAGAATATAGCACAGCTTTGCTTTGATATAACGGGTAGACGTTGCGAATTGCGCAGTACATTCGAGAATATTTTACATATTTTCAAAATATTGGCTGGAATTGAACATAATCAACGTGAGATACGTTTTGAGTATGAGACACTTCCCTCTCAACGTTTAGAGTTGACCGATGAAGTCGATAATAAAGGACCGCCTAAACCTCAGCAGCAGCAACAACAACGATATCATCCAACACCTGTAAGCAACGGTGATAGTGCTGAAAATTTTTCGAAATCGCATTCATCAGTCGACATGACTCATGTACCGGTGCCTCCTGTAGTTGAACCAATGCCACCTTTTCGTCACCTGCTCTCTCCCTCCAGTGGTAGTCAACCGCTTGCAATTGATGGCTTCGGTACAACACAACGGTGAGTACAATGAATCAATTATAAAATCAGATTTTATAATTCTTTACTACAGTAGTTGTCGATCTGTTGGCTCGTACTCTGATTGTGAAGAGGATTTTAAGGACATAATCGAACATACCTACTCCAATTCGGATTCAAATATAACGTTTCAAAGCAAGCGTAGCTGAATTTCGTTCCTTAGTCGGTGCCTGCGACTTATTTTTGAATTCTATCATAAATATTGTGTAATCTGGTTTTCAACGCTAATTTCCTTCTCATTCGGCTTATGGCCGATTAAATATTAAAATCAAAATGTATGAATGTAGCAATTGGCAGTGTATTATATTTGCCATTAAAAACCCCTGGAAGCTTTCACAGCTTTTCTTTCGTATTCCACTAAATAATTATGTTATCAATCTTATTAAGGTATTTTAAATGTTAATTTTTTTTTTTGGTAACATTTGTTTTTACCCCGACAAATCCCAAACCTGCCTTGTTAACTCTTTTTAAAATAACTTTTCCTCTTTCGCTACGACTAAGTGCATTTGTTTCTTACTGTTTAAGTACTTGTGTAAATTTTGCAATAAACAAAAGTTAATAAAATTCTAGGCAGTTAAACTAATTTAAAATCACTGTTTGTTTTATTTTGCTAGCGTGCAATTTGTGTTTTTATTGGTGAATATACATTATGAGCTAAGCCCTTTAACCTGATAGAAACTTATTTATCTTTAATACATTAAACCTTTTGGGTGAAAGTTAATATAAAGTTTGATCTTTTGGAAAGAATGCAACTTTGATTGCATTTATCAACTTTTTTAAAATGCTATATTTACTAAAATACAACTAATGCCCTATAACTATACAAGACCACCTCCGACAACGCCGTTTATACGTTCAACAAGAAGTTGTTAATATGGGGCGCTACGCGATCTGGTGTGACTAGATGCAGATGGTGGGTGCCAGGTACTTTAACGAAGATCACAAGTTCAGCATGCTCTTTAAGCGTTTCTATAACTTCCTCGTATACTTGAGGGTTTTCAAAGTTCATGCCGGGTATACCTCTAATGTTGAGAACTTTACAACGTATTTGCTTGGCATATGCAAGCGTTTGCTCAGCAGTGAACATGCCAAGTAAGCTAACCTTTAAACGTAAGTCGCGCGCAAATAAGTAACCATTATTATTGGGTGCCATACCGCGCTGCATGAGCACCTTAACTGATTCTTTGTCGACAGAGCCATCGTAAGCGTCAAGCACCAGTTGAATCATATCGTCATATGAGTAGCAGGGCAGCTTACTTTCCGGTAGCTCTTCGTAGTCCAAAAATTTATCTAACGCTTTGCCAGTGCCATCGGCCATTCGCTGTACACTGCGTACTGTCGGTCCAGCAATGTCGATGTTGATAAGTTTTGCTACTTCTGTTGGATAACTTGCCGCGTACATAAAGGTTAGCGCACCACCCAACGAATGTCCCATGAGTGTGATATTTTTCCAGTTGTACTTTCGCACGATGCGACGTATGAGACAAATACCATCCCAAAAAATAAAATACTGCATGCCTTTCGGGTAGTGCGTGGATTTTCCATGGCCAGGCAAATCAATCGCAAGCACTGAGACATCGGACGACAATAGTGGGCAAAGTCGATCGAAGGAGCCGCAGTTATCTTGCCAACCGTGCAAAGCCAAAATCGGCTGTCGGTTACGGGAGCCCCACCATTTGCCTGCCACGAGGTAGTAGATAAGAATGGATTATTAATGTTGTTGTCATTATGAAAACAATTGTGATTTGTGTTGAAGGCAAGCGTGAAATTGCACGTTAATCGCAAATGATAAGCTAGCTGAGCACTCCCAATGTTCCTCTTGAGACAGTGACTAAGCAGCTGCACTGATAAGCTGAGCACTTTACTTGTTCACTTTACCTGCGACTGTTCCCCATGGAACGTCAATTGAAAACTCATTCACATTTCCATTGCCAAGTAAGTCCAATGAATCGTCGCCATTGTTACCTGCAAGAGACATGCGTAGGTGCATCAAAATACTGCGTTAGAAAGGATTTCGAGACGACAAGAGGAAAGGCACATATGTATGTTTCGTAAACAAAAACAAAGTCGTCCGGGAGGTCCGCTTTCGCAACTCTCGACAACATTTTGAATCATTCGAAACTGAATGTTTTGAGTGGTCATCCATTCAATTTAGAGTCCAGAGGTCAAGCTTTTGAAATCCAAAAAGTTTTGTGATTTCATTATTTTAATGCAAATTTTTCACTTACCCAGCTTGTCCGAACAATTGTGGTGATTTTTGCCATTCAAGCTGCCATTTGTGGACGACTGCCTTACACAATTTTCACTTCCATTCGCTTCCATAATTAATTAATAAGTATTTAAATGTTGATGTTTTTTAATTAATTAATTCAGTTCAAGTTTGAAAAACTTGCAAAAATCCCTAGAGCAAAACAATCGCGCACACACACTCGACCAACGAAAATAACAACAACAAAGCAGAAAGCAAGAAAGCCACCTAGTGAGGAAAATCGGCACTTCGGTGTACTTATATATTATTATTATTTCGGATTGACACAGCAAGAGCAAAATTGATTTGTCGCATGTCACGCTGCATTCGCTGGGCGATTTTCCCGTTCCTCCGTTTCTTGATAGATACAATGGAAAGGTGCTTTTTTGTGCTTCATCTTTCTTGAACGCGGACGCACTTACGCCAAAGGCGACTCTTTTGTGCAAATTTGACACGCTTGCGTTTCCGCCCAAATCGCTTAACGGATTCCGTTAATTTAAGCAAATCCACAAAATTTTCATTATTCCTTTCGATTTTCTTGTACTTATTTAGAACTATAAGCAAAATTGTGATCTTTCCAGCCGACCGAACAATTTTGGTTTGTTTACGAATAAGTAGATTAGAAAAAACAAAAAAAAAAAAAAATTTTTATTTTGACAGCAATACGT